>OY725488.1:1553739-1683285 GCA_963281255.1 Aphrocallistes beatrix
GAAATGTAGTAACATTCCATTAAAAAATTCCAAATTTTTCGTATTAACCCATTCACATCTTAGTTCTATGCAAAAATCTTATAATAAAGACACTTAGAAGTGCCCCTAAACGGCCTCTGAAAATCACAAAATTTGTCACAAATATAACCTATTGCGCAACCATATGGTGACTAATCTAAATTTAAACAACGGATATGGGTACTTTGACACCATATTTATATATACTGGTAATACATTCCTAGGCTCTATTGTGCTTTGTTAATTATTTAAGGAAGTTCATGTATAAGTTCAACCATCTTGTACCGCATCCCTAGTCCCAAATCCGCGAGTTACTGTGAGGCCTTATATATACAGTAGGCTATGGTGTATGTGATGCGAGATTATGGTAGTTACGGAGGATGGACAACTTGAGAATTCACATCCCATTGTTAAGGAAATCAGATATTATTAATTATGGTATACTTTTAAGCATCTAAATGTGTCAAAATAAAAACGGATGTATTTTTTGAGCTCTTTGAATTATTGTCTTAGCATATAAACGTAATGTTTTTACGGCTTACTTATATATCGGCCGCCGATACTATCGGCTAGCCGATATATAAGCAAATCTCGCCGATATTTAAGTATTCACCGGTATATAAGTAAATCTCGCCGATATATAAGTAAGCCGTATAAATAATTAGTGTTTAACAGGTCTACTCTAAAATTTGTAAAAGAACTCTGGGAATCAAACTGTGAAAAATTCGTGCTTCATAGAATTCATCAACCAGACTGCTTTATACTTCAACAGTCCATTCACACTCATTACACTATTAATCACTCTCTACTTCATTAACAGACTGAGAGATTCATATAGAAAGTTAAACTGTGCTGAAGATAGTTTCGAAAGGAAGAAAGATAAGAGAATCAAAATCCTCGCTCTAAGTCTAAGGTTTATCATTATAATCCTTTTAATCGAGTTCTCTTCCAACTTATGTGAAATGTTGTCAGGGATAGTGTATGGGTTTGTCCCTATTTTCGACAAGAACGACATTTCTCCTCTGAATAACTGTCGGACCAATTTATTTGATAGAATATTTGTAGTGTTATGAAGATGCAGCCTCTTAAGAGTATTAAGCACATCCAACGCTTGATAGTGGTTCTGTAAGGATAGTCCAAGTATGCTCTCCTGAGTACGTTGAGGAGCAGAGACACGGTTGGCTGAAGGAACTGGACTATGGATATTACAGCATGGTTGGGAGATAAGCGAACCATCCTCTCGGGAATAACTGCATGAGAAACTTCTTCATTGGTCCGATAGTTATTCAGAGGAGAAATGTCGTTCTTGTCGAAAATAGGGACAAACCCATACACTATCCCTGACAACATTTCACATAAGTTGGAAGAGAACTCGATCAAAAGGATTATAATGATAAACTTTAGAGCGAGGATTTTGATTCTCTTATCTTTCTTCCTTTCGAAACTATCTTCAGCACAGTTTAACTTTCTATATGAATCTCTCAGTCTGTTAATGAAGTAGAGAGTGATTAATAGTGTAATGAGTGTGAATGGACTGTTGAAGTATAAAGCAGTCTGGTTGATGAATTCTATGAAGCACGAATTTTTCACAGTTTGATTCCCAGAGTTCTTTTACAAATTTTAGAGTAGACCTGTTAAACACTAATTATTTATACGGATTACTTATATATCGGCGAGATTTACTTATATACCGGCGAATACTTAAATATCGGCGAGATTTGCTTATATATCGGCGAATACTTAAATATCGGCGAGATTTGCTTATATATCGGCGAATACTTAAATATCGGCGAGATTTGCTTATATATCGGCTAGCCGATAGTATCGGCGGCCGATATATAAGTAAGCCGATGTTTTTATAGTATATATATTAGATGTTAGAAAATTAGCCAATCAAACTAGTAGCGAAATGTCGGACTTCCCCCCTTTAATCTGATAATGTTAATATTGTGTCATTTATCCCGTGTAATTATACTTTACGCACTTTAAATTCAGACTTAATTCATTTGATAATTCTCAAAATCGCTCAAAACCAATTTCTGTTTACTTGCACTGTTGTTCCCACTGCTTTCAGGGTACTCTCGATTAGATCCCTGCAAGACTATCGCACCTCTGATGATAGCAATGCTTGTATGTTTCTTCTTTTATACAAGGATTCGTGTTATTATTTACGTATAAGATTATCATCTAGTGCTGTTCGTCTATAACAATTGCAACATGCAGTATAGCAGTTAACTTCAGGTCCCAAGCATACTTGTATTGGAGACTGTATATGTTGATCAGAATTTATGTTGACTTTCTATTAGAAGTGTGGAATTTGTATTAATTTGTACTGAAATTCTACATTTCTGATAAAAAATTATACATTGGTTTTTCTAATCAAAACTCGACATTAGTAATTTTGATCAAAATATACAGTATCCTTGTCATGTTAATTCCAGATCCCTAATAGCAAGTTCGTCTATTAGGAAGGGAATTTCGAATAAAATGCTTGCTATTAAGCAAACCCCACTGTAATTAATTATCCCACAAAACCGTTGTAGTAGTCTAGTATTATTTGAAGATCTTAATATGTACATGTATTTATGTTTAATCCAGAATATCTGGAAAAACATTACAATTTTAGCTGTTGGGTTTTTTCCATTCCATTATTAAACATCATTCATAATTAATCATTCTTCTAATTATGTGAAAATACCCCAATTATATTACCTATTAATTTCCCATTTCAAATGGGGAGTTGTGATCGTAAAATGAATACTAGACTAGTATATTATTAAAATACTCAAAACAAACAATAATATTAGAAAAAATATCAATAAACTAGGAAATCGCATATAAAATCGAGCTATTTAAATTCATTTGTTCATTTGTTTAAGGCGCTTTTGCATTTGTTTCTCGCGTTATTTCCTGGGACTTAGCTGCGATATATTGCTCTCTTTCGGTAGAATTTTCGTTTATCTTTCTTGCTCAAATTATTTTTAGATTTTGTTGAAGTAAATGAGGGATGAGGCCCATTTATATTCACTTTGGAAGGATTTTCTTGCTAAATCTCGAATTCTTTCATGGTTTTTCTACACGAATGTTTTCAAATCTTTTTTCTTATTTATTTGTGAGGTTGTTTTCATCCAATTTCATTCAATATTCTCAGATACAACCCTGCCACTTGTTCTATACCTCTGTTTAATTCTCATACTCAACATTTCAAGTATAATTCGGGTAAAATTAATTCGAATGGGTCCGTATTGTGCGTCTATTTATGCGTTTTTCAGTATCATTTGTACCCTAGTACAATTCTCTAAGAATTCAATACATACAGGCATCGAAGTGAAATTGATCAAAAATTTTGTAAGTTTAATCACATCGACGATTGGATCACTCGTCCTCTGATGAAGAAATATTGAGTTACCTTTCAGCCAAGACTATAAATCGTAACCAGGTCTCTATCAATAAAGCAGAACTCTTCCCAAGCATTGTAGTATTCTTCTATTCTACCACAAGTTCGACTACTTTTGTATCGTATTTATATAAACAGGTCGGATGAATAAATGCCATTTAATTCCTTTCATCTAACGTTTCTGAATGATATGAAATATTACTCAGAAATGTTAGCAATTAACAAAGAGTCCTTGTCCTTATTTGCCTTTTTCTGTATATTTTGAATACAAGATAGAGTACCTCCTCTTACAAGGAAAAATAAGAAAATGAAACTCGATCTAAAATCTGGCGTTTAATTGGGAATCCAATTAAACCCCAGACTTTAGATTAATTGGGAACCATAGGACAGTTCAGAGGATTAGAATGGGAGAACTGTCAGATCATCACTCCTTAAGATTGACAGATTCGAGCAAGTATTGGGGCTCTCTCCGTAGAACTGAGACATCTACTTCCAAACAAAACTTGGTAAAATAGTGGAAAGGATGTTGTATCTCCATGACGAGAAAGATCAATTGTCCCTTATCCCAGTGAATGCGTCCTTTTTTGACACCCTAGTCCAAGAGTCGGATAATTTGAGCGCGCAAGTTTACTCACTTCTATCTTCAATTCACAATCTACCTTATCAAGAGAAATTGTAATGATGGAATTAAAGACCATGCTTAGATTTTATCATCTTTATGAGCATCGGAGAGAGCATACCAGGAAGTGTGTATAGTAATACCTACGGCTACATATAGCAAATCTAAACCTTTATGCTCCGTGCAGGAAAATCGTATCAGTGTCTAGATCTTTTGTCGGAGTATATCAGAGGGTGAGCATGGTTGAAGGCGTGCAGTCATTCTCTCACTTAACCATGCAAGAGTTCGTAGGATGCTCCTGACTGTCTCTCCTCTTGAAAGACCAATGTCTGGGGATCTGATACATTGTCAATAGGATGACAATTCCCTTTTCAAAATGGTTGTCGGATTCTTGTGGTCTATTACTGACAGATCTGAAGCAGAATACTCTCCTCTGAGCTAATTAATCTCAACCATTTGGTTAGTTGAGCCATAGCCTACTAAAGATAAAGATATCTTTAGTAGGCTATGGTTTTGAGCTGATACAGCTGCTTTCGCTTTGACTGGCAGGATTCCGCAGGAATAATAACTTAAATATCTGCCAAATGTCTTCCGAATAAAATCGTAGCTTAGTTCTTCTCTTCAAAGAGCAAACTGGATTCAGTGTGACCTGCATCAGTTTTTCTAGATTACACATCACCTAGACTCTAATCTACAAAGAAATTTTTCTTAAAACAACTAAATCAATTTAAGATTTCAAATAAAAATTAGAGGTCGCAAGCAAGGTCCGAGGCCCGCTCGGGTTCGGACTTGGGTACCTCGGGACAGGAAGTTATCAGGTCTGATGGAACAGTAGTCCCAATGTGAATAAATGCCGGACTGAGGCTGGGGGCAGTTCAGGATCGGGCCGGGTCTAGCTAAGGCTTAAAACTACTCTGGCCGGATGTTCAGACCCTTTGCGATCTCTAATAAACCTACAGTCGACTCACTTAATTAGGATATATCGGGTCCCGATATTTCGTGCTGATTAAGCGGTTCACAATTAACAGATTTAGGCTAGCTTCTATGTGTGGGAACTATTCCGTTCCTGGATGTAGTCACAAGCGGAATCAAATGTGTCCTTCATTAGATCATTTTAGTGCAGCTCCTATATGGAGATGCCCTTATGGCATGGACGGAGTATCTCGTCCGTCCGTATGTATATATGTCCGTACGCGCGCTACTGCGAAATCTAATAGTCCGATATTTACCAAATTTCGCATGTAGGATCTCATTAAGGTGTAGATGTGCACCGTCAAAATTTTTTCGCAAAATATCTTCACTTCCGGTTTCTATAAGTATATATTCATATTTTAACACCACCACTGCAAAGCTTTGTTTAAAGATAAAAGTAAGTTCTCAACGACTAATGTAGGGTATTTCACCATGTATAATCCGATTTTCACATTATGCACTATCGGTCTGTCGACCGACATTTCTAAAGTTCTACTCAATTAAGAATTTGCTCCAGCCAGGATAACCGATACATACAACGCATCAATGACGATCTAATGAAAATCACCAAATAATTAATTAATGTAAAAATATGAATTATTTGTTAACTAAATAAGATAATAAGAGAATAATGCGTATTAGCAGTTTTAACTTTCTGAGAGATATCGGGTGAACTAATAACTTCAGCTCATTTGTTCGTATAAATTCAGAACACAGAGGCTAGAAGATGCTGTGCTTGCGTCTGTGGTTTACATAGGACTGTCTACAATGGAAGGCTGTTCCGCAAAAGTTACAATAATACGGCTTTTCTCCAGTATGTATACGTCTGTGAACTCGAAGGTATTCTTTTCTGGTGTAGCGTCTATGGCACAAGTCACAGGCGTGTGGCCTTTCTTTAGTATGAGTAAACATATGGAATCTACAATTATCTTTAAATTTAAAGACTTTCTTACATATCTCACACATGTAAACCCTAATTCTAAGAACGCCGTTATGAATTGCACTTGATCGAATGTGTTGATCCAAACCAGTCTTCGTCTTAAAATCTCTGCAACATTCGAAACAGCGAAATAACTCATTTGGATAGGAGGATGTTCTATGCGGCGATAGCACTCCTTCAGTTTGGACTTCATTCGTATATTGGCCAGCAGATACTTGCGTATTTCGAGTATTCAATTGTTTCCTGTCAGTGTGAATAACATGATTTTTAAAAGATTTTTTATTTATCATATTTTCGATAGTTTTACATCTAACAATATTTAAAAAAGGTCCTTTTTGAGTAAAAGTTGGTTTGGTTGTAGAAAGAGTTTTTGCTGTTTCTGTTCCGATATCTATCGAGTCTTCATGAAAACCATTGACAATTTCATGACATTGAATTGTTGCGTCAAAAACAAAGAGCTCATCATCTCGATAGCCAGGACTGTCCGCGTTCGTATGGAATGACATAATATGCTAGAAATTCATTTCATTTAGTATAATGTTCTTAGAAGTCAGCATACATACACCAGGTAGAGAGGCTAGAGTACAGAGGTGAAGAGCAAATCCAATTGGATAAGCTTGCATTATTGGGAAAAGTTATAATATCCCAGAGATTGCCCTAGGACATGAAATTTATGAAATTATAATGATATTATTATTAGTCTTTAAAAGTCGCACAAAATTTCATAGGTTCGTATTTTGGTAAAGTATGCCCATCCTGACCTAAAATATTCACTTCAAGCAGATCTATCAAGTATTATAAATTGGGTATTTATGACATTGTTTCATGGTTCAAATACAGTGGAGTCTCCCAAAATGGAGACTCTGAAAAGCAGACAATTTCACATAGGTATTTATAGAGAAATTCGAAATAATCAGCGGAATTTGAGTAAAATTGTACACTTAAGAGAGATCAACATAGTTAACATATAGCATGAGCTAAAGTGAGATTCGTTACGAAGCTTTCTGTAGTCGGTCAATCAAAAGGAGAGAACTACAGAGGTGAGAACGTATACAGAACAGCTCCATATGAGAAATGTTCTTTACTTGTGCATGAGAATGAAGCTCTTTCACCATCATACTGATGCTACGGCGGAGTTTTGACATTCGAATATCCCAAATATCTTTTATGAGAGTCCGAATTTCATCCGCCTGAGGGATGTCATCTGAAGCATGGTTTAAAAGAATGGATGAGATTTCCATATAGTGCAAGTTGATGGGATGTAGAGTTCCATCTGGATCGTTTCTCTCATCGTTACGCTTCGTTTCTAGCCACTCGCAGCAAAGCCATGACGGCATCTGGATCTGACACAGCTTTCTCTCTTTGAGATAGATAGCGAACCATAAAGGAACTTTAGTCGCGATGGAAGGAATGAATGGGCCGAAATCTCCTGAAATTAAAGTAATCTTCCCTAAAGAAAACCCAGGAAGGATTGAAACAATTTCGTTCATTGCTAAGTAGTCCAAATCAGCAGGGGTGATCTTCAGATTTGCTGACATTGACTTACTAATAGTCTTTATAGATTAATTTGATTGAAACTAGGTGGATATAGGAATGTCAATAGTGAAAAATAGTAAAATTTTCAATACTCAGAGGGTAGTTAAAAACTTCTCGAATTAAAATAGCTTAATTCTCCACCCTTTGCGCCTCCCAGCAAATGACACTTCAGTTCATTCAATTTAAAAAACGAATCGATGGGGATTATAGTGTGAATAACCATCTTATATTATTCCACTATCCACACAAATCTGCCAATATCTCTCTCACACTTTGGTGCACTAAAGTATGAACATCAAAATAATCGCATCAGTTTGTATCAACATTGATTGACTTCAATCAGGCCGAGACACAATTGAGGTATCTTGAGCTAATATAAAATATTTGTGAGCGAAATTATACGTTTAGGTTTAAGAATAATTATATCCAAATTGAAAGGCTCCCCCTCTATCAGGTTCAAGCGGTGACATAAATCTAAATCATTGTTACGTTTGTTATCTACATATATCTATGCATATTCTGCCAATTATACAACCATTTCAGGAATTCTGATTATGTTCGTTCATGGAAATCAGATGCTGATTGCTAGTGCAATATTGTAGTACAATTATTGATCAGGGAATCGTCAACGAAGCATCCGTTCCTTATTATCAATTGTTTATAAATCAAAAAGTTCAAATAATCCCATCTATCGTCTTACATAATCCTTGCTGGTTCTTGCTATATTTCAAATGAGAAGCTCAAAAGGTTGTCTTCCATATTTGGTTGCAAAAGCAAATGACCAAAATTTCCAGCAGTATACTTGTATTAAAATGCTATTAATTAATTCAATCTATGGCAGAGACAACTTAAATGTGCCAAAGATAATTGTTCAGTTCACCCTTGGAGATAAGTATTTATAAAAAGCTACCCCACCAACCAAGCTTGTAAATCTGTAAGTCTATAAATCACATTATTTGATTGATATTTTCATCGGCGAGGAAACCAATCTTCTTTTTAGTTGCTACTTACTCGCATTCCAAAAGGTGTCATGATTCACACATCAGAAGTTGATTACATATACGAATCCAAAACAAAATGTTTGAGACTTGATACTCAATGCAACATTCAGGCAACAACTGTTTAGGTAACTAGGATTCTAAATGTATTAGGGAAGCTACAATCTATTACATACTTGGTATAGAGTATCTTATCAGTATCTAGCATAATAGAGTCTGAGCTAAAGTAAGTTTGTCAAGTCATTGTCTGTAGCCGGGAGGAAATGTAGGCTGGAAGGGAGGAACTTGGTTTCTCAGCCCAGCCTGCTGCATAGAGAGAGTACTGAACAGAGCTGCTGTCGCAGCTGGGTGCGCGAGTGATCCCATGAACCCCCCAGGCGCGCCAGGTAACACGGGGGTTGGGGGGATGCCGAATGTGGGAACAGGAAGTCTAGGGAGTTTTTCGAATGACTGTGGCCTCTGGTTTGAGTACCCAGTTTGTCCGGTACTAGAGCTATAGGAACGACTCTGCCAATCTCCTCCCATACCCTCATTGTCATTATCACGATGTATGCTCTTATTACTGGAATGCCTCTCACTGTAACTATCGCTATGTCGACCGCTCATCGAGGAGGATGAGGGGCCAGATCGACTGATGCTGCGAGAGTCTGATTGGGACTTGTGAGACTGGCTTCCCAAGGAGTGTCGGTCTGAACGCGGATAGTAGCGCTCGTGGGGAGGAGAGTCGCTGTGCTCTCTCATCTTCTTGCTGCTGTCGTAGCTGTCTCTGTCTCGAGTGTGGCCGGAGGAGTGGACTAAGCTGCGCTGGGAGCCAGAAGAGCGAGGTGCATAGCTCCGTCCTCGGTATGAGTGTCCGCCCCGCGAGGAGTAAGGGCGGGTGTGGCTGTGCGAGTAGGACTGGTGCCCGGAATCTCCGTGATCGAAGAACTCCTCTGGTTGTTTCTGATAGCGACCACTGTGACCAGTGGAATGACTAGGTTGCTGGGAGTGAGAGCCTCGCTTGGAACTTGGATAACTCTCATTCCTGAACTCACTGCTTGGTCCAGAGGCCTTCGGCTTCTCGGTTTCCCTCCAACGCTGGTTACCGCTATCAGTGGAAGGGTAAAATATACTGTGCGGCTCCTCTCGGATACGCTTTTCGCTGTAGTCCCTTCGAGGCTCATCGAAGGCTCGCTTCATTGGCTGTCTTGGCATTGTGACTTCTTCGTATCGTTTCATTCCCCTGGACTCTTTCATTCTACGATCCTCAACAGATTCGTCCATCCGCTCCCTCGTGTCAATTTTCTGCTGTTGCTCCATCTCAAATCGCTTCTCTCTAGTCTGATATTCTCTCAGCTTCTGCTCAAGATTGTGTTTCTCTTCTTTTTGTTTCTTCTCAAAAATAAGCATTTCTTCCTGTAACTGACTATAACTCACAGCATCTTTCTCACGCTTAGCTAGTTTACGTTCGCTTTCTTGGAGAGCTAAATTTTGCATTTCCTTCTCTTTTAACAATTCTCGCTCCCTCTTTTCCTTAGCCCGGAGAGCTTCTTCTAGTATCATTCTCTTCTCTCTCTCAGATTTCTCTCGTTCGTGAAGCTGTCTCTCTCTCTCGCGAAATTCCTTATCTCTCTCATCTTCTCTCTCGTGCATTTGTTTCAGGAGCCGTTCCTTCTCTCGTTGCTCGCGCTTTCTTATCTCATGTTCTAGTTTCTCATGCCTGCGAATCTCTTCAGCCATTCTTCTCTTATCTTCCTCTCTTCGTGACTTGTCTATGCCAGATTCAAAAGATCTCCCCGTATGCATTCCACCCACAGGATGGTGTAACCTGGGAGGGTAGAATCCACGACCTAGAGTGTTGTCTGGGCGCATGTGGCTATCCCCACGGCCCCTGTACGAGTAGTTCTTGGTTTCGAGTCCTCGGGAAGAGATAGGGTAGTCTCTGCTAACCACCCTTCGTCGGTACGGGTCTGCAGAGTGGATGCCTCGGTAGCTTGGAGGCGAGTAGCGGTTGCGTCTATCGATTGGGATGCGGCGGTCTCGAGGGGAAGCACTCCGATGGCCGCGCACATCCCGCACCTCCCTCACTTGTCTGCCTGGAGAGAAATGGATCCTCCCTTCTCCTGAATGATGGGGATCTCGTATCCTGACCAGCTTCTGGCCAGACCCACCCCTCACTAGGACTATCCGTCGATTGGGCAAATCTTCTCTCCTCCCGGACAGGCCATAGTCACCACTGTCAAACGATCCCCCACTCTCTCTATCATCCTGTCTACTGGATCTAGAAACAACATTGGGAAGGGTGGCCGTAGCTATTTCAACTGTTACCTGCTTTTCATCGATCTCTGAGTTATTCAATATTTCGATGCACTGCGACGCCTCTTCTGGAGTGCTCATGATGACGTAACCGAAGAATTTATTCTTTTCGCCAGACTTGGAAGCTTTCGTCACGATCTTGGCAGAGATTACGTTCCCATGAGCAGAAAACTTGTTCTTGAGAATACTAGCTCGCGTAACCTCAGATAGATTGCTAATCCAGAGATTACATTTCGGATCTTGCTTTTTCAATTCCTTCGATTTGTCAAATTTGTCTTTGCGACTGACATTCTCAGTTTCAAGGTTTTCCCCCCCTACATCCAGGACTATGGAATCCTCAGCGGATTGATGTGGAAGTTTTGGTTCACTTTTTTCACCCGAATCTTGCAAAACTTCAGGATACTCCTCTTGGGAGTCACAGGGAGAGATAGGCTCTTGGCCCTCGATCTGGAACTGTCCGCTCTTTGATTCAGCTGCTGAATCAGCTGGCTGGTGTTCTCCCTGACTGTCGAGCAGCTCAAGAGCTGGGTCCATAGGCTCATCCTCGTAGAGGAGATCGTCCCCCTCATAAGGCAGCTGCTCACCTGGCAAGTAATCTGCATCTTCTCCTTCCATATACTCTGCCATGCCTACGTGTTCCACATCTTCTCCCACGTCTAGATCGAAGTCCTTGTACTCCACCGCGGAATCTCGGTCACTGAGCACCTCGTATGTAACGTCCTGCGCTTCTGGCTCTCCAGCTTCGGACGTGGAATCGATCTGCTCGAATAGAGACTCGTTAGCATCCTCAAAATCCTTCTGTGGCGTTATAGGCTCCAGAGAATCGCGTGGAGAATTCGCACTCATTTCCGTTCCCTGCTTGGTTGTGTCATCAACCCCGTACCCTCCCTCGGGAGAGCCCTGGGCGGAGTCGATGTTCTCGTAGTCTGAGGACAGAAACCCAGACTTCTGCAAGGAAGGGTCTTCATCCTCCTTAAGCGTATCCATGGTTTCCAAGTAGTCAGGGCTCTGTCTCACCGGAGCTAATTCCGGATCAGGCTGCTCTTCCGCTTCGACCTGCATTGCTTCCATCTCTTGTTTGAGGACCGCTTTAAGCCTTGTGATTAGAACATCCTTGGTCCCGGCTGTTTTCAGATTTCGTTTGCGTAATTCATCTGTCAGTTTTAGTTTCGTTAGAAGGGATAAATTGTCGCCATACGAAACTGAGCTACTAGAAGACGCCATTGGGGTTCTAGCTACTCGTCTCAATTAGCTTAAAATTAACTGCCAAAAAAATTCGAAGTGATATTATAGACTCCTAACTTGGAGTATGATGTTGAGATTATTCCAAATTAAGGATAAGAATTACAATATGTTCATAATACGTAGGAATGAAATAAAATTTCAAAATATTCGTAAAGATTTTCAAAAGGAATATGTGTAATCAGGTATCGTACATGACACGCATAAGAGTACTATCTTCATCGCGTGAAGTTGTTTCAAATCATTAGCAAGGATTGAATTCAAACTGGCATACTTGGTAACATACAAACATTACTCATGATGGCAGAATAAATAATGAAAAAATAGGTTAATTCTCATTTCTCGCACTATGCTGTGTAGTCTCCTAAGTCCAGCAAGCAAGAAGAGTGTCCTAGTTTTAGTTTCTCTCCCTACGTGGATAACTAGATCGTACACCCCATCTGTAGAAATCCGTTCTGATCCATCTCTCTATAGGTGTCTGTACTTTCTATAAATCATTTCATAACACACCAGATCGCTTGATTAGAATTTCTCAATTCTTTTCTCTACGAGCATAATGAATCATGAGAATAATCGGCCTAAAAATCAAAATATATCACATTTCAAAAAGCTGGATATTTCAAAGACCTTATTTAGAAATATTCAGCATAGCACTGTATGTGATCTTGAAAAGTAGTTATTATCCACAATGCGATTGATTAAGTTGGCAACCGTGAAATATACATCAATGGAATGACTTCACTGTCATGTGTAATAGCTTAGGATGGATACTCATAAACTTGACGTTAATTTCCTGATTAAATGGTGAGGAAATGTATATTTGTATCTTTAAACGATATCGAGATACTTCTGCTACGAAATAAGCTAGATGGAGGATGGGTGCTGATAAGAGTACAAAACTACAATCAACCTATCTCTATTAATTATGACGTACATAGCATCTCTTAAAGGGCTTTCCAAAATGGTTAGTATATCTTCTTCAAGCAAGAATAGATATTGATACGACGAGTCAAAGGAAGAGGCAATGAACTCCAATCTATTTCTGATTAAATTGGAAATTGACATCACACTGTGCACAATTTTAAATCTTACATAGAAATAACATGATTTTTGTTGGGATATTCAAAAAGATTGATGAACTGCCATAATGCATTCCTAGGTGGCAGAGATTGCTACATTTTCAAGTCGAAAGGGATCTTCTGAACTTCACTAAATAAAAAATGTATCCGATACGGATATTTTAGGTCCATATTTCTATATTTCCATGTTAAATATATACACCATGGCCGGCGCCATGTTTTATCGGCAGTGGGTGTCCTAAGAGGGATTTCTCTGAAAGTGGGTGTCCGTTTATGGAGGGATATATATTGTACAATATGATAAAACAGGACGCAGTGGGTGTCTGGACACCCAGGACACCCCCGGTGGCGCCGGCCCTGTACACAGTATCATGAATAACATTCAAAATTTGATTATGAAACCCGAACCAAGCTATTTTGGGGTACCTGGTTTTCCGGACCACTTTTGCTACGCCCCAGAGTAGGTATTCATGCCCGTCTACCGTTCAAATGCGGGCTAGAAACAGGCTAATATTATGCTTTGTAAATCAAAGGTCCATAGCAGATATACTACATAGAAGCAAAGTAACAGTGCATCTTTTCAGCTGGTTTCTCGTACAAAGACATGGATTTTGAATAGGAAATCAATATTTAATTAAAAGTTTGGTGGAACTAAGGCTGTTTCTAATCAGAACAAGGGTAGAAAGGAGCAAGTTGAAGGATTGGAAACAGAGGATAATCAGAATGAGAGGTTGAATGAGAATCGAATCTTGACGATTCTAGCATAGTATGAATCTCTCCACTTGATACTCCGAATTATCCGAGAAGCACAAGAATATTGTTGAATACAAAATTATCACAAGAAATTTCGAATGCTGTTGATTAATGGCATTGTTCGGTTCGTTTTACTTGTAGTTAAAGCAATTTCACCAAAATAGCCTTGAATATTCTTGCCCTACGAATCATCCTTACACTGAATTGTCATCCAACTTATTGCTGGTACTAATTTATTTCATTATTTATTTTTTCTAGTTGAGTAGAGTATCGATGATTAACTTAATCCAGAACTCAATGTTCTTTGTTCCAAATTGATTGAGGAAATAAATATCTGTAATAAAAGTATGAAATACGTATTAGAGAGTTTTTCTTCAAACTAATTTATATTTACAGCTAGAATCTAACAGACAAATCATATATTTAGTTGAGCATACATACTATACAAATTAAAATACTCACTTCGCTGCTGATCTGCTGTCACCTGACTGGGATGTGTACTCAGACTTCATAAATCGTGCTCATTGATCTGAATCGGGGAGTTGAGATCTCTTCACATTTAGCTAATTACTAGATCTACGTAGATACCGAGTATAATGTAATACGTAGAGCAAGGTTTACTACGAAGCAGAACTACAAATAGAGAAGAATGGATGATAGCTACGAATGCACGTAAAATCTCAATTTCTTGTATCCATGGTATTAAACAACTGTAACTCAGATGGCACTAAGATACAGCTGAAAGAGTTAGCAAAAACACTGTGATAAACGCAGTTTTATTGCGACAGAAAATACATTCCTTTTCAACAGTATGGTTGTATCGCCTTATTAAACAACAGTGAAAAGCTATTTTAGAACTACATGGTAAATATGGTGCATTAAATTTTACTCAAGAATACTTAGATATATATACGAGTATGTAATATAGAATATCGGCTTTGTGTGTTCGATAGAATAACTGTGAATTAACTTAATCACGATTCGCGTTTCTTACAAGATGACTTGACATACATCAAGAGCAGCTTCTCTTGCGCAGGGGACAGTCCCTTGAGGTAGGCGTCCATCTGAGGATCCAAACAATTGTACAGTCCAACCAGGCAAGGCAGGGCTGCGTTCTGAATCGCAGCACGCTCTGTGTACGCATTGACCAGTGCGGGCGCCAGCTTATGCAGGTGAGTGGACAGAATGTGTGTGGGGGCGTGTGGAATTAGTTTGGAGAGCAGTTTCAGAGGTGTGAGGTAGTTGATCGTTACATTCTGAAGATCATCAGTGGTGATGCCGAGAACGACCGATGTGTCCAGCACTTGCGCGAAGATTAGGAAGAGGCTTTCTAGCTTGTTCCGTGCGAGGTGCGACGCACTAGCGTGAGCTGTCAAGAAGAACTTGGCCAGCCTCTCTGAGTGCTCGCAGACAGCGCTAGCAGCCAGCTGAGAGAGAAGATAGAGAGTGTGCATGCTCACGATCTGAGTTCTGTCTGGGAGTTGAGCTGAGAAGGAGATAACCTCTACCACTGCCTTCGACAAAGTTGGGTGTAGGGCGTCAATGCGTGGAGGCAGGAGTGCGGGAGTAAGGAGCAGTTCTCTCAGCTCATTCATAGCTTGCACCTTCATCTCCAGGTCCTCGGCTGAGAGGAAGGAACCAAGGAGTTGCTTGAGAGAATGCGAAGGTGAGGAAAGTCGCACTTCTCCCTCTGATTCCAGAGACACTGAACTCTCCGTGCGGAGTTCGTGGCAACTCTGGCTATGCATATGAGCAGAGGAGTCATCCTCCACGGACTCCGACGGGATCAGGTGCAGAGAAGAGCCGAGAGAGGCGGAGTGCAAGGATTTAGAGGGGGAGACGTCTGTGGCGGCTGCATTCTCTGTCTCTATAAATGTCTGGTCGGATGGTGATTTGATTCCCGCGGCTTTCAATCGGAGGTTGGTTTTCAAATCGTTTCGAGGTAGTTCACCAGGAGAGTTCCTCAGAACGGAATTGCTCTCTCCGAAGTCGAGGCACATCCTGGATCTACGCGGCTTTCTACCATCGGCGGTGGAAGACTGGACATCAGCTGATCCATCCGAAGAGGATACGGCCAGTCCGGCTAACGGAGTGTCTCTACCGCTCTTCCCGTCGTCCTCGTTACGCGAAGTAGACTCTGGAATGTGAGGGATGTTGCTGTAGCGGCCGCCTACGTATCGCGGTATCTTACTGGGAGTATTGCCATAAGCGCGACTAGATTCAGTCGTAGATCGAGAGGAGAGTGAGGAACTGTCAGAGGGTGAGTAGAGGGAGGAAGGCCTGCAGAATGTAGCTACGAGTGCTGGAGAAAGAGAGACGCAGCGTTTAGTTTCGCGTTCCAATGTCAGCTTGAGGATGCGAGATCTCTCAGAGCAAGAGAGCCGTGGGCACGTGCGTATGCTGACAGGGATTCTACTCGGAGTATTTGCTTGCTTTTTAGGTCTAGAAGTCTGGGAAGGAAGAGAAGTGGTCGCAGGAATTGGAGAATGTGATGCAACCTCAGCTTCTGCCACCGCTCTGGAAAGATCTGAGGTAGCTATGTCAGGAGGTGAGGGTTGGGTTTCAGGTTGTGGTGAGGTAGGTTTAGCAGGGGGTAGTGAATCAGGTATATTAGGAGGTAGTGAGGTAGGTATATTAGTAGGTGGTGAGGTACGTATATCAGTAGGTGGTGAGGTACGTATATTAGGAGGTAGTGAGGTAGGTATATTAGTAGGTGGTGAGGTAGGTATATCAGTAGGTGGTGAGGTAGGTATATTAGGAGGTAGTGAGGTAGGTATATTAGGAGGTAGTGAGGTAGGTATATTAGGAGGTAGTGAGGTACGTATATCAGTAGGTGGTGAGGTACGTATATCAGTAGGTGGTGAGGTACGTATATTAGGAGGTATTGAATCAGATATATCAGGAGGTAGTGAGGTAGATATATCAGGAGGTAGAGAGGCAGGTATATCAGATGGTAAGATATGTCTATCAGGAGACAGAGATAATGTACTTGGAATTTCAGGAGGTGATGAGGTGGGAATAGGAGGTGGAACTTCAGAAGTCCTAGAAGGAGGTACGTAGGGAGACGGTGAAATGGAAGCAAGAGAAGCCTGCTGAGTGTCACGAGGGTGCTGCAAGGCCAGGGTGTGAGCGAGAGGAGAGTGAGAGCGCTTCTTACTGAATCCATGCACGGAGCAGGACTGAGAGAGGAAATCTTCGCTAGAGGAGTGCAGCTGCTCGTCTGAGCCAGCGGGGAAGTGCATGAGATCTGTCAGAGACCTCTGTCTGCTCAGCTCCCGATTGCTCTGCACCAGTCCGCGCAGCTCCTCGTCCGGAGGAGTCCGGAAGGTCTTTCGAGGAGAGAGGTGTTCGTTCTCAATCACTTTGGCCCAGTGCCTCCGGATGCTGCGCGTGAGGGAGTCCTCCAGCTTGACGGGGAGGCGGGAGAGGAAGAGGTTGAAAGTGGTCGGGTTGAGATCGAAAAGCACAGACAGAATGTCTTGAGTTTTGATACGCATTGGCGCATTCGTAGTGCTGAGATACGTTGCTAGGGTCTTCATACACGCCTCAAGGTCCGACTGTTCGAAGAAGTCTTCTGGCTGTAGCAGAGGCAGGAGTTCTCCCAGATAGTCGAGAGAAGCGAGCTGAGATCTGTGAGAGAAACTATCGTTTCGAGAAATGACCCTAGCAACGAGTGTGAGCAGGAATCCTGGAGTGTAGCAGTGCTGGAGCGAAGAGAGGGTACGCTTGATGAGGGATTGGAGGGAGGCGAGCAATTCGGAACCTAATCTGTCCAACAAACGCCGCAGCACCACCTCGACCCAGGTCTCTAGCTGCTCGCAGTACAGCTGGATGAAGTCGTGCAGCACCTCCAGGAAGACGCGGTAGAGCTTGGAGCTGCGCTCTGGGAAGAAACGTCTGAGAGTGTCTCTCACCTGCTGCACGTCTCCCTCCTTCATCTCCGTGTCGCTCCGGCGCATGTAGATGAGCAGGTTGCAGAGGCCAGCCCGCCGCTCGTCCAGGTTGGCGTTCTGACAGTGAGTCAGGCACTTGTGGAGGTCCTTCGCTTTCAGCTGCTGGACTACCTCCAGCTCCAGGCGTGTGTAGCCGCCGCATAGGACCGGGTGGTGTCTGGGTTTGATGTTTGGGCTAGGTGGACGTGCTGACTTGGACATGGTGCATTCTAAATAACATGTGGAATTCGTAAATTGGGAAAGCTAGGCTAGGATATACCTTAAAGAGTCGAATTCTCAAGTTAAATGAGGGAATAGGCACTCGAATGAATTTAGCTATGCTAATTGCTCATTACATGAAATTATAATTGTATCATCTATTTCAATGGTTTACAACATTTTGGCATTGTGGACACCTGAAATCTATAAATAGATTCTCTACGCAAAATCATGGAAATTCCCTAGTGACTGCATTCTGGTCATCTTGATTACTGTATTTAGTAGCTAGAACCCAGTATTAGATCTCGATAGCCAGCCATTATTGAGTGGGCATGCCCAATTTCCGGGACAGGACGGGTAAAAGACCTGATTTACGGAACGGAACGAGTCGATCTTGACCCATCCCCTCCCCGGAAATTAGTCATCGACATCTTACTCTCTATTAATTAATGAATTAACCCGGAATTGTATACACCTCGCCAATCTCATACATTTTCATAGGCTTTGATCAACAAATAACATTGACACATTGTGAAGTATGGACTTAAACACTTTTAAACATTTGTAATCCTTTTTCTATTGCATCAAGGGTTTAAGTCGGACTTAAGTCCTTACTAAAGGACTTAGAGTTTGAAAAGAGTCCAAGCCCTTTAGTACCTTTATACCTTTTAAGAGGCTTAGGTCCGTTCTTGGACTAAAGTCCTTTTGAAAAGGTTTGCTGCCATGTCTGCCGAATTCCTAAACACGATCATGACCAGACTAAAAGTCATAAGCTCCTAGCTAATCAACTTGATTAACTCGATTATTAATAATCACGAATACAAGGATAATGAAACTGTTCAACCAAAATTATAAATTTTAAAAATAGAAATAGCAAATGCAATACGTAGTACATAACCACGTACTAGGACTCGTTGATTCACAAATAATCTTGGGTGTATTATCAATATCTGGAGATCTGGATGGGGAAGGTCTCGGCCAACATTAAATCCCCTGCTAGCAGTACGACAATGGAAATCTCAAAATCTATTTTAAAGTTCGGGGTTGATAAGGAAGGACAGGTGAACAGACGTGGGAATATCATGAAAATGGGTATAGATAACCCATGACACACATCTCCATCAGCAATCTGGATGTTCTGGATCTCAGTTGGATCTTTGGAATAACCTTCAGCACATCCACAAGTCTCCACACGAATTAACTGCAATTCAATCGATTTTATCTGTGCCGAGCAATGCTCAACTGTCACTTCACCTGTGAAGGGTTTGGTAATGCAGCAATTCACGCTGAAGATTTTTCCAGTGATACGGAAATCAGGCAGGGTATCACGTGATGACTTCTTCTCAATGGATCCAGGATTGATGCAGAAATCCAGTGGTTTAGGAGCAACAGCAGGGAAGTCTTTCTCTCTATATTGTATAACACATTCAGAAACACGTTGGAGGTCTTTACTCAGCAGTGGTCGCTTCATATCACACCTCAGCATGTACTGAATGTTAACGAACACGCCATGATAAGATTCATAGAGGGTACGTCCACCAATTGGTTCGATTGGAAAGGCGAAGGGTATCTCCACAACTCCAGCAGGGAACTTCCCAGATTTGACTAGCTCAAAACTGTTGTAGAGAATCTGAATGGGCTTTAGAGAACTGTAAAATGCCTCAAATAAGCCAACAGACTTGGCGCTGACCTGGAGATTGGTAGTTCCTTCAAAAGTGAGTGTTACTCCGTAATGATTTAAGTCTGAGTCACTATTTATTACTACCACTCCGTTAAGTTCTTCTCCAACTTTGTAAGTTTTGCTTGGACGCTTCAATCTAATGTCAATAGTGGGGCCACTCATCAGCTAAAAAAATTGCTCTAATTGGAAGTCAATTATTATTAATTTTCTCAACAATGATCTTCTCTAGATGCAACAATGTAGTACGTATGCAGCTGTGTAGTATGATGGAAATTACGGGACTGCGCATGTAAGTATAACTCCACTCTCCTTATTTGTGGGATACAGTCAACTCGACTTAATTAATCGGGAGATATCGGGTCTCGAAATGTTTCACGATTTAGGCTGGTCGAGTATCGCGATATTTTGTGTGAAGTGAATACTGCTTTTAAGTGGTCGTTATGTACAGGTGACCGCTATATAGAGTGCAGTGACCGTTATAGAATGTCCCACTGTACTATTATAAATGTTAACAAATGCTGGTTATACATTTTTAAGGTCCATCATGCCTAGGTAACTGAAATCCCTAAACTACTAGGGCTTTCAAAAAGTCTTGCGGGTCATGCCATAAAATAATAAACAAACGCTATATATATATAGTAAATAATAGGTTAAATCGGATTACCTATTATTTACTCGAAATAATCTCTTCCTACTGCTACACACTTTTTTAATCGATCCACCCACTTTACAAACACACTCCTGTACTCTTCTTCGGGGATGGTTTTGAAGTACTGGTACAGGACCGTCCCGAGGGTTTGTCTCGAGGCAAATTCCTTACCTTGAAGGTAGATTTTGAGCTTGGGGAACAGCCAAAAATCACAGGGAGCTAGGTCTGATGAGTATGGGGGGTGGGGAAGTAAATATAACCCCTCTGCTTCCAAGAAAATTTTGGTGAGCTTGGCTGTATGCGAACTAGCGTTATCAATTAATAATTTGATTCCTCTCATTTTAGCCTTGGGACGGACCTCTTTTACGTTTTTTATCAAATCTGGGAGCACTTTCTCAGTAAAAAAACGTGGTATTTACAGTCTTACCACTCTCACAGGGTAACTGCAGGGCAATTCCACCACTATTGAAGAAAATCGTGTGCATGACCTTCGGTTTTCTGAAGTCGGGCTTAGGAATTTGTGCCGGTCTTTCGTCCCCTTTCACCCATGATCGCATCTTATACTTGCTATAAGGTGTTGAATAATATACCCAAGTCTCATCACTGGTTATTATTTCTGCTAGACGTCTAGGATCACAGTCCTCATAGGTTTCCAAGAGTTTCTTGGCCGTATTCACGCGTGCAAGTTTTTGCTGATCGCTGAGGTTGTGCGGGACCCATTTCCCGCAATTCGATCGGTATCCAAGCTGAGTAGTCAGAATAGAATGAATGCCCCCCGATGAGACCTCCATACCCTGCTCTAACTGATCGATTGTAATACACTTATTCTCCACGACTTTAGTCTCGGTTAGAGCAACATTTTCCGGGGTGGTGACGGACACTGGTCTTCCAGACCGAGGTAGATCTGTGATGTCTGTACTTCCAGACTGAAACAGTGCAGCACATCGCTCTACCGTAGATCTGGAAGGGCAATCCATGCATAATATCTCCTGCAACTCGTTGTAGGTGAGTACTGGCTGGATACGGAGTTTTGTGCGAAACTCGATGTAAGCCCTCCATTTCAGGTTAAAATTGTCATCCTTGGAAGCCATAATGTTACCAGTATGCTGAAGTGATATGTAAATGAATTGATCAGAAACTTTTATATCAAGTTTTTATTCAATCAAGCTAAGATTTTCAGTGAATTAAGCCAAGATAAAAGGTTGTATCTAATATATTAAAACGCTAGTTTGTTTGTTTGTTTGCTCGTTTGTTTGTCCGAATTGATTGAAGAATTGGCAAGTCGTAGAGATACGAAAATTGGCATGTAGGTGTCAAATGATGAATCTAGGATTAAGTTCGAAGATCTAAGCGAAATTTTCACATCTCTGCAAAAAAAATGGAAATCTTCACTCTCACAATAGAAATTATTGTACGACGCTATTGTAGGCTGTCATCCTTACTATTAAAACTCGATTAATGTGTATATATACACTGCGTGAACAAAAGTATTCGTACACTCCATAATTCCAACTATAATAAAAAATGATGACTCATCACTTTGTTATGACGTCATCATTACTCATCAAAATTTAAAAAATTGATAATTTTGGTGATTTTTCGTGCGATATCGATTATAACAGTAGCACAGACGTATTTAGAGTTGTTATCTCCCTTATAATTAATCAATGTGACCCCAGCCGCGCAGCTAAATATACATTAATCGAGTTTTAATAGTAAGGATGATTCCATTTAAAAATGCTCTTAGAGATAGCATAAGGTTAATCAATTACCCCGTGTGGCCGTGCCTGGCCTATAATGTATTCATCATTTAATATAACTAAGTACTATCAGGAAACAAAATAGGAGCACTATTTAATAAATAATGAAGTGATTGATTCAATATTCACAAATATAATTACTACCTTTCAATCCTGAATATTTACATTAGTCACAATATATACGAAATATTAATATCTGGAGATCTGGATGGGGAAGGTTTCTGTCAACATCAAATCTCCTACTAGCAGTACGACAATGGAAATCTCAAAATCTATTTTAAAGTTCGGGGTTGATAAGGAAGGACAGGTGAACAGACGTGGGAATATCATGAAAATGGGTATAGATAACCCATGACACACATCTCCATCAGCAATCTGGATGTTCTGGATCTCAGTTGGATCTTTGGAATAACCTTCAGTACATCCACAAGTCTCCACACGAATTAACTGCAATTCAATCGATTTTATCTGTGCCGAGCAATGCTCAACTGTCACTTCACCTGTGAAGGGTTTGGTAATGCAGCAATTCACGCTGAAGATTTTTCCAGTGATACGGAAATCAGGCAGGGTATCACGTGATGACTTCTTCTCAATGGATCCAGGATTGATGCAGAAATCCAGTGGTTTAGGAGCAACAGCAGGGAAGTCTTTCTCTCTATATTGTATAACACATTCAGAAACACGTTGGAGGTCTTTACTCAGCAGTGGTCGCTTCATATCACACCTCAGCATGTACTGAATGTTAACGAACACGCCATGATAAGATTCATAGAGGGTACGTCCACCAATTGGTTCGATTGGAAAGGCGAAGGGTATCTCCACAACTCCAGCAGGGAACTTCCCAGCTTTGACCAGCACACAACTATTGTAGAGAATCTGAATGTTCTTGAAAGTATTACTGAATGATTCGAATTGCCAATCGGTCTTAGAATTGATTTGGAACTTGATATTACCTTCGAAAGTGAGCGTCAGACCGTTATGATTCAGGTCTGAACTGCAATCTATTATTACTAGTCCATTTAGATCTTCTCCAGGTTTGTAGGTTTTGCTAGGTCGCTTCAATTTGATATCAATCGTAGGACCACTCATTCTGTGGGAAATGTCGCTAGCTGTAGGAGTGTAATTATCAATGTGATAGTTAATATTAGTAATCGTTTCAAAATAATATCTACTATAATTATTGTCAGTCGATTTGTTTGTTGTGAATCTGTTTTTATATTCAAAATGGCTCTGAATTGCTTATGATTCTTCGTAAAATATGGAAATATTGATTTGGGTGTGCTTCCTATTTATTACTATGGCGAATTAACAATGTACCGAATTTACATGGAGACACATTTCTAGATCATGCCTATTGACAGTATAGGGATTTCAGTTCGAGAAAACATAGCGTGTTTTCAGCACCACTACATATATACCCAATATTTGCTTTTTAAAGTAATCGGACAATCAAGATAGGACAGACACACTTTGTGTACTGTATCATTGGTGCATCAAGGGATTCGAGAACTCCTGGGACAATAGTGGATATGTCTGTTATGCACATTTTAACGAAACGTTCACTGAAGTGCAAATTAATATTAGAAAGAGATCCTACATGCCAAATTTGCTAAGAATTAAATATTTAGATTGGATTAATGGACGGAAGGAGGGGAAAGCATATTACTCATAGGATGCAGAAAGTCATCACTTTAAGGAGTTGCTCTAAGATGAAAACAACGCATGATCACAAAAACTACATCGAAAATACCTGTAGTGCACTGAGGTGCAAGTAGTACAGCATATTTACAAAATAGTCATCAAATAAAAAAAACAGTGACTAGAGAGTCTGTAATGGAACTTTTGTTTTAAACCTTAAGGTGCCGGAAACGGTTTCTTGTTTTATATCTCGAAGGTATATCACGTAAAAAGGACCTATTTTCAAAATTGTGAAAAAAGGAAATTTTCTAATAAAATTAGTTACTAGATGCCAAAAACATCAAAAAAGCAACTAGCGAGACATTTTATGCGAAAGATATTCAATTGGTTATACTAGTCAAAAATTGAAGAAATTTTTCCTAATCTTCCATTTCAAATCCTTCAAATGGTTATAATTATCTCAGAAAATGTCAGAGAATTGAGCGACCTTACTAGGCTTTTAAGAGACTGTATATTTTGAATTTTGATGAGAAAACCAATGTAGAACTTTGATCAGAAATGTGGAATTTCAATACTACACGGTGTTTCAAAAGTTTTGGCTCCTTGAACATTTAAAATTATATACTTGTAAAAGACACTCTGAATTTCATAATCACCTTACAATTCTAGCACTTTTCTATTTCGTTTGGCATAGTACTCATTATCTAGGAAATATTTCGATATTACTATTTTAGAGTCCCAATTCAGAATTCTCGGACGCCCAAACCTTGCCTTTGTTTCTTTTGACTGAACACGTTCAGCCGCAGCCCAGCATCTCTTTATGGAACGTAATCTGGCACCAACCCTGTAAGCCGACTGCTTTAGAGCGGACCGTAATACCATGATCTCCGACATTAATTTTGATTGTATTGATAAATAACCAAACAAATGATTGTAATTCGTGGTAAATAATAATAATACGAAAACTGGTATTATATCGCGAAAGGAGTGAGATCTAACACTATGAATTTTGTTTTCGTGGCTCTATTAGAAAAGGTGCCAAGACTTTTGAAACACCCTGTAATTAATACAAATTCCACATTTCTGATCAAAGTTCTACATTGATTTTCTGATCAAAGTTCTACATTGATTTTCTGATCAAAATTCTACATACATATTTCCTGATCAAAATATACAGTCTCGCCTTTAACTTATTTGGTATGCTCTTTCATCCTATAATTCAGGAATCAGAATCAGTTAAATGGTTGCATTTGATAGTTAGGATATTTTGAAGGTATAAGCCGCCACAAATGCTGTTTGTTTGTTGTTGTTTTTTCCTTCAAAACGCCATAACTCACAAATGCGACATTTAATCTTGATTATGAACAGAGAGTATGAAATAGCATACATAAATACAGTCGACTCTCGTTAATACGAACACGGATAAGGAGTACAATCGGATAAGAAGTACAAGTTTTGATTCCCCAACCTAATCTATGGCAAAATATATACAAACGAACTCATGTGCGTCTTATCCGTGTTCGTTAACACGAACACGGATAAGACGAACAGGTGTGTACCTACGAGCACTTTGAATATGGTACGTAGTATGTACGTAGAATCTCAGGGTTGGCAGGTTTTGTCCACTTGGACAAAACCTAGTGGTTTTAACCAGGTTAAAACCGTCCTGTCCAAAACCCCTTGGGTGGACAAAACTGGACAAAACGTTTTGTCCAAGTTTTGTCCAGGTTTTGTCCAGGTTTTGTCCAAGTGTTGTTCGTGTCTTCCATGATAAATCGAATATAAAATATAGTTATAGTAATAAACAGGAGTTAGCAAGAAAATCCATTCATTGTCCTCGCTCTCTTTCCATCCTAAACTGATTCGTACCCACTGCAATGATTTACAGTTTCCATTAGGTTTTGTCCAGTTTTGTCCGGTTTTAACCGGTTAAAACCAGGTTTTGTCCACTGCCCTGTCCAAAACCTGTTTTGGACGGACAAAACCCAACCCTGAAATTTAGTCTGTCTGTCGTAGATAGATACTAGACAGATATTTCTCAATGAAAATACAGTCGAATCTCGTTAATACAACATGGATAATGAGTTCTCTATTTGACAAGTACAATTTCATACTCTCACGTAGTTATCACTATGTATATTAAGTATTTTGGACAAATGTGGCTATGTACGTACTTCGGTTAATACGTACTCCGGATAAGGAGTACAAATCTCTACGGTCCCTTGGTGTACGTGTTAACGAGAGTCGACTGTAGTTAAAAAGCCTAAATACGTAAGGCCGTTCAATTCTCACAATTTCTGAGTTATAACCGTTATAATGATTTGAGATGGAAGATTAGGAAAATTTCAACTTCAGAATAGTATAACCAGTTGCATATCTTCGCTAGGGGCTTTTATGGTGTTTTGGAATCTAGTAACTAATTTGAAATGACAGAAGATATATTAAAACATATTAACAAACGAATAGGTTTGGTTTAGTTGATTCCAATGCTGAATTTCTCGGTAACAGTGACATGACTATAGTAGTCTGCTTGGATATATACAATGAATGATAAAAAATATAAATAACACTACAAAAGTAAACATTTAAATTAACAGTCCTGGTCTAGCCGAGGAGAACGAAATGGTGTTATAAAAATAACAATAGTAGTAGCTAAATATACCCCGGACATAACCCAGTTAATCCATGAGGTCCCTAGAGATGGCAGACTAGCTAGTACGAGGAATAGAATGGTAATGATATTGTTGATGAAAGAAGCGACGAGAATGCTAGTGAACTCGGCTATTGGAAATCCTGCTTCTACAATACATTCTTTCACGATTGGATCCACAGTAGAAGACAGGATTCCACACAGAATTCCGGTCATAGTAAGTAGGATATAGATTCTATCTCCGATTCTAATAATATCAAGACAAATTAAGGAAAAAAACAGGAGTACAATTCCGCTCGAAAAGAATAAGCAAATAAGTAATAATTTCTTCCTGCGTGGAAAACAATCAGCTACTTTCGAAAAAAAGATTGCAGAAACAGCTCCAGCTGTGGACATATAGAACCCCAGCCAACCGACATAATCCTGAGTCACGTGAACTGAGAGTCTACGGAGATTAGGATACAGGAACCCGTACCAGCCAACGTTCACCCCCACAGGAATAGCGTAGCAGAGAGAGAGAAGAATGAGAGGGTAATTGCGGAAGTAACACTTCACTGTAGCAATAAACTGGAGTCTCTCTACAGTAGAACTAGCACTAGGAGCAGACTTTGGTTTGCTAGGAAAGTAGAGTACAACGAGGACAAACACCAGAATGGCAGCTCCTGCTTCGATGTACATCAGGCGCAGAATGTATCGAGATAGCTCGGCTCGAGTACTGCTTGAGATGTAAGAGGAGATATTGACGTCAGGTACCAAGAGAGGACCAATAATGAATGAGACAGACATTCCGAAGTTGCCAACTTGTCCACTGAAAGCTGTAGCAAAATTTCGTTCATAAGGAGGAAACCAATTTGCAGACACCTGGGTTGTGGCACTAGTGACTACTGGCCCAGCAAGTCCATTTAAAAACTGAGCAATGAAGAGTAGAATTATGCCATATAAGTGAGATACTGAAAATATAAAGCAGCGGAGCACACCACAGAGACAAACCAACAGAGTGGCAATCACAACGGCTGTTCGTAAATCTAGGTAATTGGCAATGTAGAAGAATAGCACAGAACCAGGCAGATAGGAAATAGCGGCAGTGTTAGTCAGCCATGCGACCATTGTACCTTGATTCTCCCAATCCATTACAACCTCAGCAGAATCTGCGATCGGAGACCAGTTGTTGAAAAAAAGATTTTGTATAAAGCAGAATAAGCTAAAGAGGAACAAGATATAGTACCTACAGAGTGTAGGCTTCGACACTAATATCTTTTTGTCCAATAATGGCTCTGTCTCATCATTGTTAATGGACATCGGAGGACTATCCTCTCCTCGCTGAATCATTGAAAATCAATCACGATTCGCGTAAACAAAGGTCTAATTAAATGAAAATATTGAATTTTCTGTTTTTAGTGAAGTCCTTATACTACTTATATAGATACCCCTGATATGGAGGAACTGAGGGTAGGCCGATCCGTTCTCTCGCAGAATCCCTACAATAGATTATATTTTCCACATTGTTTTCGAAAAATTTCATGGTTCTATACACAAGGGCATGGATAAGGGGGCTGGGCCTACCAGATTTTGGCCAAAACTATGAATGTGATAACTCAATGACAAATATATTCTCCAAAAATGTATATTCTACTAATCTAGTACTACACATAATCGACTCATTCCCAATGTATTATTGACAACCTAACTAAACCCAGTAGTACTGGTAATAATACTAGGCTTGATTTCAAGCAGGGACGTCGCTAATAGGGAGGCAAAGGGAGAAATGCCTTCCTGGATGCCTTTCTTGCCCTGGGGCAATGTCCCACTGAAAAAGTTTATTTATAGTTTCTTGTACTTCGTACACCTATCAGGATTTAATAAACACAATTTTTGAAAAATTTTGCATTTATTCTGTCCAAATTTAGACCCCTAAAAACCCCATGTTAACCGTTGGAAGCTAGTCTCTAGCATATTTTTCAAAATTCGTCAAATGGTGTCAAAATATGTATATAAAGGTGTGAAAAATATACAAAACCTTTTTATTGCTGTACAGTGTACACTATAATAAAATTGAGACATCTATATAAGTTATTGCTTTGAAGTATTAATACTTATAACAATGACAGCCTACAATAGTGTCATACAATGAGTTCTATTGTGAGAGTGAAGCCGTACATACATAGTATTGTATAGAAAAGGTGTGAACAATTGTTTTCCATTTTTTTGCAGGGGTGTGAAAATTTCGCTTCGATTTCGAACTTAATCGTAGATTCACCTACATGCCAATTTTCGTATATCTATGACTTGTCAATTATTCAATCAATTCGGACAAACAAACAAACAAACAAATCCTCGCGTTTTAATATATAAGATATAAGATAATTATAATATTCACAAAACAAATGCCTTTGTTCACTGATAAATCTATTAAACAAACAGTTAGAGTGACCGATATCTTTTTTGAGAGAGTGATTAGATGCTTTAAGAGCGTTAAACAAAGTTATAAATAGTATGCTTGGCCCAGGTTTCAACAATTCAGAGTTGGGATTAGACAGAAATTTATATATCACATTCTGCTGATCATTAATAAAATAAATGAAATAAAAAAGATTACTCAAGTATAATCCCTAGAGATAGTAAGGTATGGAAGTTTAATTTTCTCAAGAGCTGTATAAGTGCCTCCACATCATTCTCAGCATAATGTAGCGTGAACGGCTCTCCGCTGCTCGCCTTCAGTTTGAGGTGCCAAACCATATTCTGTAGACTGAATGGCTTCTTCATCGGGTGGGGGACAGTGTCTTCAGGGAAGCCTAGCACGTGTCCAATGCAAGGAAGACTTCGGATAAGATGCAACGAATCGATCCAACCCATAAAATGCATCGCCGATTTGAACCGGTCCCAGAGTTCTAACCGCTTGAGGTGATGTTCAAAGACTACCTTGTCAAACCTCTCCGCATTGTGAGAAATGAGAAAAATAGGTTTATGTGGGCCATACAATTTTTCTTTCCATTTAATTATGTAATCAATCACCTGTTCCAAAGGAACTGCTTTCCTCTTCAATTTATTTTTCAAAGTGTAAACTTTATTTTCAACATCATAGCCTTCATATCTCACTTTGAGAAAGTTAGTAACAGCCAATTTTGAAATAAAACTGTTATTTTCAACATAAAAGTTTGTGACATAAATTTTATTGGCAGGCATTTCGAGTGGACCAAATGCCACCTGAACAATACGAGGTGTCGAAATGGTGTCCTGCTTCCTTTCTAGAAGTCCATCAGTCTCCAAGTCCAGTACAATATACCCTGCGGTCCCAATGTTAGGACATGGATTCAAGATATCCAAATTAAGTCCAACAAAATCCCTTGAAACAAGGTCTTGATCTAAATCAGGAATTTCTTCATCGTCGCTCTCTGTTACATCGGTAGACTCAGGATTAGCTTCATCCTCGATTTTTGCTGCCATTCTAGATTAATAACAAGTATGATGTTTTAATCAAAAAGGGAAAACCCCAAAATAATAAATAGTATTGATAAAATGCTTCGTTTACGTGTTATTGGTTCTTATTTGGAATGCAATACCTGTGATTGTTACATATTCAGCTTCAATCCTAATAGCAACTTATTTCTATGAAAGAGAAAATGGGTCTACTTTGGGGACAACCAACCAAGCTTAGTAAATACAAGTGTCACCTTTAGGAATTTGACACATTTGAGGCGTTTTATGGAATATCCAAACGCTCCTCTTTCCACTGGTATTATTATTTTTAACATAGGAAGCATACTTTTTGAGATATATACGTTTTAGTGAGGATTTTGAATCCATCGCTAAGATAATTATCACTCGCTTACTAAATCGACTCGGGGAAATTCAATAAGCAAGTAGCATAAAAGATTTTGATACATAATTTATGGCAACAAGAATCCGTCACAAAGAGGGCACGTTATCCGAGCACATTTGACTGAATTCATGGAGACCTCTCTCACAACAGCTGCTAGCACCTTCTTCCTACATAAACCACATTGCAGTACTGCATCTCCTAGGAATAATGGCTTGAGCGTATAGAGACAGCGGTCCAGCTTATGATCGTTAGAACAGTGAAAATATAGCTGATTCTCTCCCAGCTCTAGCCTAGATTTGCAGATCTCGCAGAAGAAGGGAAGTTCTAGCTCTACTTTTCCTTCTATCATTTCCTCTTTCAAATCCATAATATCTTTCAAAAGATTAGATGCTGTTTCAGGATTAATTCCATTTATAATAGCAGGCTGTAAGGATCTAAGATAAAGTTTGAGCAAGTCGAGTGTGGATTGGGTGGAAGTCAATCTTCCATTTGCGAAGTCTGAGATGTATCCAAGCTTGATGCGCACTGCATCCGGGAGAGTAGAGCCACTGTAGAGGTGTGAAATGGGTGAGAGTTTGAGTCTAATTAAATCCCAATCAAGGCGGAGAGGAATACACTCTTGTAATTTCTTACTTACAAACGATAACTCTAGCAAAGGAATGAAGAAAATCTTATTGATGGACGATATACTCACTTTCGATGGTCTCCCTCTACCAATTAGTGAACCAACACAAATCAAAATAAGGTAGAAACAGTTAGGAGACAAATCCGACCCAAGTACTTCAAATCTAAACCCAGTTGACCGTTCTATGAAGAGTTGAATAAACTCTGATAATTCTCGACTTTCACTCTCCAGCAGAATCAGTTTGGAATTGCCATATTCGAACAATGAAAATGTACAATCTCTGTATCCGACTAGAATGTCTCCTACCATGTTAGACAGAGAAGTGACTGGGACTGAATGGGAGATATCAGCTAGCAAGAATGAACTGTTCAAAGTATTGATTTTCACATCAACTGAAAGAGAGAACATGAAAAGATAGCAACCCTTGATGAGGAAAACTGAGGTCACTTCATTTGAGGAGCTCCAAGTTATCGCGAGGACTGGCGCATCATCTTGCTCGGCATAGATGACACTGATGGACAGCTGATGACTGTTGATGTCAAAATGAGCTACACTAACAGTACCGTCAGTAAACCCCATCAGGAGGTATGCGCTCTTCTCCTGGATGGTGTCGGACCAAGAGAGAGCGTTAATCCAGGTGAAAGTGTCGGGGTTAAACTGGTTTTGGTATTTTAGCTTCAAACTTAACCCAGGATTCTCCTCTGAAAAAGTCAGTTTCCAAAGTAACAACTTTCCATCCTTCATCGCACAGCTAAGGAAGACATAAGGCAGTCCGGTCTGAGGATGGAACGTCGGACTCCATTCAACTGAAGCTACGCAAAATCGATTCATCTTCTCATGCATGGTCTGGAATGATTCTGTCCATAGAATCTCAGCACACTGATCTTCCGGGTGCTCAGTGGCTGATTCATACAGCAGCTGGTTTATAAAGTAGAGCTGTTTTAAGTTGACAGATGCAACCCCGCAACAACTGTATACAAATAGCGAGTCGAGGGAAGTTAGGACAGCGAGCAGACTCCCCCCAGCTGTGTCCCAGCCTAACGGACTGCAGACACTGCGAGTGACAAACAACCTTTTCCCACTTTGGTCATTCTCCTTGTGAGTTAGCTTTCCAATCTGGATATTCAATTCTAACTGATGCATGGACTGGGAAGGGTTGAAATCTACTTCACTTACAGATTTCTGTTTCCAACGACGGCCTGTAATGTACCCGATTAGTTTGGAAGGGATTATACTGCTGTGCTCGTTTTTCAACCTTTCAGAGATTAGCTCAAATTTCAGATTTGAATCGGATACGATTGGTCTTAGGATGAACACGCGGTCTGTAGCGAAGGCGCAGATTATGCCGGATGGAGATTGTGAGAGCGAAAATGCGACCTGAGGACTTTGTGAGAGAGAAACCTGCGAATCCGCCAGAATTTGATGAGAAAGATAAGTTTTTTCAGAGACAACGGCCATGATCGCGTATACTGAAAGTTGTATACGAACCTTGGAAAAGTCACTGAATATTAGAAAGAGAAATAAAAAGTCAACTCACCATTTTATCTATACTGTTTCCTATATTTTGTCGTACATGCCTTTCCCAATAATTGTATAAATATATTTTGCGGATAATAGATAGGAGTGAAAAACGTATTTAATAACAAAGAATATCCAGATAAACATACGTACTATATATGTTTAGTAAAATAATTAAACTGTTATATCTGACCAAAGAGAGGAGAGATCTTTTTGAAACATCTCAATAAGACAAAATAAATTCGAATCTTGGAACTGGAAAAGAATATCTTTTGATTTTACCATTTCAGCCAATACCAGCGAGATCTTGGAAAACTCGAAAAAAATGAAAATAACATTGCGAGGTAGAGGCTGTGCGGCTGAGAGAGAATTGGGAACAAAGGACAAGAGTAACTCTGATAACGGGATACAAGAGTCCACATTTCCCATTTCTGGACGCAGTTTGAATTCTCTCTGATGTATTAAGTATTCATTAACGTATTCTCTCATTGTACGGCATTTCTCACCAATGGATTGGAAGCCGGGCAGTGCAGATAGACCGTGAGACAGCTCATTCAGACGAGGTAGCGCTATCACGAGCAAGAATTTACACAGCATCGAGAAGTCCATGCCGGCAAGACTGGAGAGGATGAGTTGGCATTGAGCATGCCACCCCTCCATCTCGACACAATCGGATATAGAGATGCGGACGCGATCCAGCTCCTCGCTCAGGTTATTCCACATTTCGTACAGATTACAGGCGTTCACCCAATTGTGATTGATAGATATGACGTCATCGATGTTATGCACTTGGTGGTGCCAACCGCTTGGAATAAATATTGTCTCCCCTTTCCTCTGCAAAACCACAACAACTCTAAGAGGATTGGGGTTCGCTATCTCTCCTTCGTGACAGCTCAACTCCTCTTTAGAGAGAGAAAACTCTTGGAAATGTTTAGCAGTATTCGGTCCACCTCGTAGAATGCTAGCAATATATTCTGCAGCGCTGGTACCCTCCAACCTGGCGATAGCGTCATACTCAAGCTCGCCTCTCGTATTTTTGAGCCATTTCTCGTCTCCTTTTGGAAAAATAATCCACAATTTTGTACCTACAACGTTAGCAGACCAGCTGTAAGACCTGAACACATCATAGTGCAGTGGAGTCCAAGTGCCCTTGGGACCCATGTACACAAACTTATAATCGTCCCTAACGTCCGTCCTCTGTGCGTAGAATTCGTTCAACCAGTCCGATCTGAAGATGGGAGGAGTGGAGTAAGGGACATAGCCTGTGACGTCACGGATAAAATGCCAGTCTTTGAGATAGAGACTAGATTTGGCTCTACGAAAATCAGATTTGCTGTCACTAGTCTTTTCTTCCTTTTCAGGAGGTTCTGATCCGCCGGATTCTAGCACTTCTTGTTGATTTTTCCAATAACGAAGATAACTTTCGAAAAGCCAGTCTGATTTCGGATTAGCATTGAACTCTTTAACATCACAATCTGCTACTGGAACACTAAGATGTCCAAAATGGGAGGATAAGAACTCAAAATTAACTCTCTCCCCGATACTCCACTCGTTAGCATTCCAATCGCTTGTCATGTTAGAAATGAGACATGGGCGATTCTGATAAAGGAATTCATTAAAAAACTCATCTACCGGTATCTGATCTCGATAGGAGAACAATGCCATCTGTAGACTGGGAAATGGAATGGTTAGTGAGATCACTACGACTCAGTCAACTTTTTACTTTACTTTAACATCCCGACACTAAATGATATGCACCTTCATCCAATGCCTCTGGCGTAATCTACACCTGGAGAGCTATTTAGAAGTGTCTGCCGCATGCGCTACAGCCCCGGGCCATAGTAACCGCGTACGATGGTACAGTACTATGGTGAGTTCCCGCACGGTGCTGAACGATATGCTTTGAGCGAATAGGAAAATTGCAAAATAGAGATTTTCGCATATCAAAATCATGAGAGTCCGACAATTCACGACTCGCAACACGACAATTCGCAATGTTAAGACTCGTAAATATTTTGATTAAGTAGTAGTTTCAATTATAAGTTTTGCTTTAATTGGTTTGGTTAGATAGGCGCACCAATCCCCATGGGCCATGGCACACAACACTATGTATATATCTCAAGACGACTTTGCGTAGATTCACGTCAAGAGAATCAAGATAGCTTGAAAACTCGCTGAGTTGTACTGCCACAAAGGATTGGAGGTTGGAAATTTTGCGAAAAATCCACTTCAAAGTTGTAAAGGGGGCTTTTGGTTTTTCTTGGTGCATAATAACAAAGTTCAACATGTTCTCCGCAAAGAGGGCTAGTTTTTAATTTTGAAATTATGTCTATTTTACTGAATGTTACTTTATATTGTGTAATGAATAAGATAGGAGGGATTCTCTGGGCTTAGTAGAGAACAAAGTCGATTTATAGTAATAAGCTTTAAAACCCTGTATCTTTTAAATTGTGACAGTCAACTTTGTGCGATTCAATGTCTCCAGAGGAAATTTTATAATAAACAGATTAATACTGAAATGTCTGTCAAATGCATGCAAACCCCCCTAGGGACTAGTAGCACATGCGCCAGGCACTTATGCACCAGGAATGCATATTAATAAGCACTTACAAATCTAGGTAGAGGGAGGGGGTTAAGGGAATTGGTGGAACTAAGAAAGGGGAAAGGGACATCCTTACTATTAAAACTCGATTATTGTGTATGTGTATATATATATATATATATATATATATCTGTAACGAATTGATTGAAGAAACTGCCGGGCGCAGAAGGCTGATTTTTGGCATGTGGGAGTCTTTTGGCTATGGCTCCAGTAAGTTCTGAGTTCAGAGCAAAATGTCGACTCATCATGGAATTATGACGTCATTGTCACATTTTTAAAAGTTAAGCAACACAGTTATTCGGGCATAACTCAGCCATTATAGGAGATAGAAGGCTGAAATTTTAATAGAATCTGTATACTAACATACCTCACATATGATGCGACTTTCATCAAAAAATGATGACTCATCACTTTGTTATGACGTCATCATTACGCATCAAAAATTTTTAAATTGACAAATTTGGTGATTTTTCGAGTGAAATAGGTTTTAACACTAAGATGGACCATAGCCTACTCTAATAATGCCTCACAGTAAAATAACCAAGGATGCGGTAATAGCCGAATGGATTAATACACGATTAGCCTAAAGTCGTCAACCATGTAGGATAGGCATTAAGAATGTATTACCAGTATATATAAACATGGCATCAAATAACATATATCCGTTGTCAAAATTTCGATTCGTCATCATATCATTGCGCAACAGGTCATTTTAAGCACGATTTTGGCAATTTTCTAAGCTGTTTTAACCCTATTTCTAAATGATATTACGGTGTGATTTTTGTGTAGAACCAAGATTAGTACGAGTTGATTTGAAAAATTTGGAATTTTTCAATGGAATGTTGCTACATTCCTGCGTTGCTATGGTAATGCATTTTGGTCAGTTTGGGCCATATCCTGCAAACTGTAAGAACTAGGTATTCAAATTTGATTTTATTTGATAGGCAATTGGCTACTTCCTATTAGTTAATAATACAATTTAAACTTCTAAATTCACAGACTATAGAGTTATGAGACAATTTAGTGTTTTGGTCACATTCTTAAAACAACCCATAACTCAAAACTCGTTGAATTTAGAAGTTCAAGTTGTATTAACACCTAATAGGAAGTAGGCCATTGCCTATCAAACACGATCGAATTTGAAGATCTAGCTACTACAGTTTGTACGAAATGGCCAAAACTGACCAAAATGTTCTACCATAGCAACGCAGGAATGTAACAACATTCCATTGAAAAATTCTAAATTTTTCAAATCAACTCGTACTAGTCTTGGTTCTACACAAAAATCACAGCTTAATACCATTTAGAAATAGGGTTAAAACAGCTTATAAAATCGCTAAAATTGTCCTTAGAATGACCTGTTGCGCAATGATATGATGACTAATCGAAATGTTTCCAACGGATATATGTACTTTGATATCATGTTTATATATGCTGGTAATACATTCTTAATGCCTATTCTGCATGGTTAACGATTTCAGGCTAATCGTGTATTAATCCATTCGGCTATTACTTCATCCCTAGTCCATGATTTTCAGTCTACTGTGAGGCATTATTAGAGTAGGCTATGGATGGACATATTTAGAGATGTTATCTCCCTTATAGGCGACCGAAGGGAGCCTCCGGCGGACACGAAGTGTCCGCCAGCCGCGCAGCGCAAGCAAGCGAAGCGCGCTTGTATATTTTAAAATGGCAATTACACTTGATAATCAAGTCTTAATTTTAGCGAAATCTTAAGTGCATTAGGTGAAATGAAATGAAAATGCAAAAATAATATATACAAAAATTACGTATGCATTTGATTTACTATGTAGCATGATTATTAATCAACTTTCATTCTCATCAGGACAAACTTCTCCGGTTTCATTCTCATCTCTGAACACAGAGTGAGGCTGAGTCTTGTTGTACGCGGGCGCCACGAAGAAGGGACTGCTAACTGCGGAATCAGCGAACTTCAGGATGGCGGCACGAGGATCTTCAATCTCCCTGTCCACCTTCTTGAGCGCCAGATTCTTAACAATGTATGAAGAGAGCGAGCCCCCGCTCTCAGCAAGCCTGCCTCCTCTCCCTTGCTTTCCTACAGGCCTCTCAGGCGCTTTGGAAGCAGAGACCTCTTCTCTCTCCTTCTCCCGCTTCCTCTTCAAGGTCCAGGGCCTCTTCTCCCGGAAGAGAGGGAGAGAGTGTGGAGTCATGATCATCCCCTCCAGATCCCCTGACACGTAGCTCTCCTGTCCTCGGGACCGCTGGGCACTCTTCTCGTCTCCAAAGAAGAGAGCCCCTCTCTGACTCCGATTCACGTCGAATAGGAAGCAGAGGGCGCCGTCAGTACAGCCACACACCAGCTGGTTGAGCTTGTGCTGCCAGAGGATAGGACCTACCCCCTCTACCTCTGAGAACTGTACTCTCTCTACTTCCTGCATGCCATCCCGCTCTATGAACACGACTGCTCCTTCTCCCTTACTCGTCCCGCTCACCGCAGTGGCCAGGACTCGCTCGTCTGGACTGAGACACAGACCGGAAGTGCCTAGAGAGCAGGGCAGGGGGGAACTACTAACGCCGAGTGGTTCTCTGAACTTTCTCAGGTCCCAGGCCTTCACACTCCCGTCAGCTGATCGAGAGAACAGAAAGTTGGAATCGTTAGCGAACAACAGACTCGTGACGTCACAGTTAGCTTTGTGTGCTGATTTGGCCCATAAATTAGGTCTGCTGTTCCAGGCTTTGTTCCCAGCCCACACCTGCACGCTCCCGTCCCTGCAGCCGGCAGCCAGGTGTCGGCCCTCCGCCGAGTAGGAAAGGGCGCAGGCTACGGTCTTCCTCCCTTGGGAGTCTCTCGCCTTCATGACCTGAGTCTGCAGCAAACTCTCCCCTCTCACCTCCCACACGCGAGTGGTGCAGTCCTCTGCGCAGCTGGCTATCACGTTCTTATCACGCGGGTGCCATGCTCCAGCCCTCAGAGAGGCCACGTGGCCTTTTGTTTTCGCCATATCGGAGAGGTACTGGTCCCCTTTGGGAGACTGAGCCAGCTGTCTGCCGTCTCGGTCAAGCACTAACAGCTGTGCGCCGGCCGGACACACGAGGATGCGGTCTCCAGTGGAGCTGAAGGAAGCGGAGAATAGGGCGTGGCTCTCGCACGGCTCTAGACTCCTGAAGGGACGAGGAGGACCTCCCCGGTTGGACTGGGATTCTGTGAAGTCCCACAGGCCTAGGGTGAAGTCGTAGCTCCCGGAAACCAGTCTGGTGCCTGAGGGATCGAACGAAAGCGCGGAGACAAGTTTGGAGTGGCCCCCTCGAGACCACAGCTGCTGCGTGGGAGGGTGCTGGCTAGAAGCGGTCTCCTCCTCTCCCTCTGAGCTGTCTGAATCTGTGTCGGAATCCTGATGGACGGGCGCCATGTTAGGAGGCGTTTGAAAGTCTGAAGGGATAGGAGGTCCGATGAGGTTGTCCTCATCCTTTATTTCTGTGTCGATAGTTGGAGTGAGTGCAGGGGAACTAGGGTCCTGTATCGGAGTCGGAGAGCTGGGTTGGGGTACTTGTTCTGGTATGTTGGGACTGGGAATCGCAATGGCATTAGCCTCCATGGCTAGGGATGTGCTATTAGAAATAGCATCAGGTTGAAACTGAATTGGAGAAGGTTGGGAGTCTGTATTCTCTGTTGAAGAGAGAGGATGTGGAGAAGTAGGATTGAGTTCAGGGAGTTTAGATCGTTCTCTAGCTGTCTTACGAGCTTCTTGAAAAATTTCATCGAAATCAAATTGCCGAGCCCTCTTCTTACCAGGATTTTCTCCTTCCATTTAGAAGCTGGATAAGAGCAGAGGCTAAGATCATCATAGAATAGATGTTAGTATAAGAGCATCAAGTACAGAATTTGTAATGAATATTTTAATCAATCAATTTTAATTCGATTTTAAAAACTTTACTTGGTTTCATTCTTCCAAGTTGTTATTTGCACACAAATATCTACCAAATTGGAAAACAAAAGGTTGAAACCTCTCATCTGCAAAATTTCTCAAAGATGTGAAAATATGATATGACAATCTTCCCCTAAGGTGAACTACGTGTATGGAACTTTTAATTAAATTGAACATTTTGAACTCATTGCCATAATTTTCCTGAAATTGATTTTTAAAATCCGGTTTTTGAATAGCAAATTAAGCATCAATACCGTACATGTACGTACATGGGCCCATGGCGACTCAATATTTCGTCGTGCACTACTTCTGCACAAAAACAATGCAACCAGAGCAAACAATTTTCGCACTGAACCCAATCTCCGCTGAGTTCACAGGATTCGTGTGTTCCGAAGCATCTGGAGTCTGGAGGTACATCATGATTGAAGCACAGTTTTAAGAGTTGACAGATTTAGCGTTACTGTCGAAAGATTTCTACGGCTTCCAGTTTTCCAGTTTTCTTCCGTGGACTCTGAACCAAATGCGCCTCTATGCCAGCTTTTCCTGCCTTCCTTCATTTGGAGATTCTCTCATCTCCCGGTTATTGGTGGTCTGGCTCATCCTTCTCCTGCGACGTTGAACATTCGATCTCGCCTGTCGAGCTGCATTGCTTTTACGTTCGATTTCACATCCAGGAAGGTCCCTATCGCTGAGGCGAAGGTTCGAACTCTTCGAGCAGTTTGTACACAACTACTTTACCCCTCATTGCATTGAATATCAGAATAGCGAAGTCTTGGTTGAAATTCGGGTTTGCAGAATACGCAGATCTATAGACACCTATTTGCTCTTTGGAATGAGATTCCATATCGCATTGTGTAGTGACTCACTGCATTCGTGGTACTGGTTCTAGCCAAATAACTGCTCCAAAACCGATTGGAATATAAACTACGGGTGATGAATCACAGCTTACAGTTACGTTATAAACCTCTGCCTCTAGAGAGGAGTATGGTCTTTCCAATAAATTATGGACAAACAACAAACACCAATTGTGTTTGAACAGTAGAGATAGATTGTAAAGAATAATAATTAAATTACTTTTTGAAAAATATTTTAAGGATTGCATACCATATTGGTGTAATTATTAAAATAATCAAAGCTAAACTAGATGTTAGATCCTGAAGAAATGTTAAAAACTGAAAAAAGGTACTAGAAATAAATTAAATATTCATGTCACACTTACTTTAAATAGAAAGCATCTTATCTTTATACACTCTAACTGGGAACGATTTGACTGGAACAGTCATATATACCAACAGGCTGGTTGTTAGCTTCATCAAATTCTGCCCAATCTCCCTGGTCCAGTGCAATCCCTTTGAAAGCAGTGCCTGAATCTGTTCCTTCGCACACAAAGTCTCCTTTCGGGAGGAATTCGAATGGCTCTATTCCCCTACACTCCACGATGACTATCGTCTTGAATTGCTCACTGTCTTGAGCCGTGTAGACTGATAGAATGGGCAGAGAGACACTGACACTGTTACTCCGCTGACACATTTTACATTTTATTATGAAGTTGGCCTTTCCCTTCCCTCCCGGCATTGGGAACTGCTCCAAAGGATTGATAGCGTGCCACTTTCCTGTAGACTCCCCGCATGAACTACAACGGAGCTTGATGTTCCATAAGTAATCTTCTCCTGAAACACGTAAGTTAGTACAGTTCTCTAACGTTGCCTTTATTTGTATTGAAAATTTCCCCATTCTCTAATACAATGGGATTCGAACTGAAGGCATGTTTATACGCATATACAAGAAAATTTTGTTATTATCTGTATTATAATATCTTACAAATATATTATAAACTCTTTTAAATTAACTAAAAGCCAAGATATTGCACATGGTATTTGGATTGTTCAGCTTCAATATAATACGTATTCTACAGCAGACCTCAAAATAATTCATTGAAAAGAAAAGTGCAGAATTTCCCCCCATAGAAATACTCATAAGTTCACTTTTTTGAGTTATCAGTGAGCTTGATGCTCCGCTGGATGGGCTAAAGAGTGTCCAATGGCAGCCCTCATATTCTGGCTTTTCAAAAATATATTATTGAAATTGAGAATTGCGGGGTAAACAGGCAAGAGGGAGGCTTGTCATAGACAGACCTGGTCCTAGCCTAGGTGAACTAGGCAGTCGGTAGGGGATAGGGCAGCGAAATCTATGGGCGGCATTTTTAAAAACTTGAATTTACGAAACACTAAAGCAGTCTAAATAGAGGATAAGCTAAGGGCAGCATAATGTTCCTATGCTCCTATGCTGGCTGGGTAAGGAGGGGGCGACAGAGATTCAGTTTATCTAGGGCGGAAAATTTGAACTCGCTCCAAGGACCGGACCTAATGATGGGTACGTATGTCCAAATGTTTAAGAAGTGCTTAGTCCCAGGTGGAGGTATGAGGTGAGTGTCCATATTATTTGTGTTATGACATCTGGCCTGTGCTCCTAAGGACACTATGCACGATCTAATTATCATAAGTATATTATCACTAGACTAGAGATTTTATAGAAAGAAGAAGCATGGCAACTGCTCTAAGCTCTGACACATCAGACAGTGATAGTGTGGACTTCGCCACCATTGATTTTGAGAAAATCCCCGGATTAGGAGAAGAAAAAGTCCCACAAATTGGGATGAAGAGGCCGCATTCTTCAGCATCCGAATCGAATGCTGGAAATGGAGACCAATCATTCCACCATAATTTGGGTTTAGATACAAAGCGAACAAAAAGTGCCCCAGATCAGCCACTAACTGGTTCAAATGCTGAAATCTCAAAAAATAGAAGAGACTTCAATGTACATATCACTCACCACGTATGCACAGAATGTGGAACTCAATTCAACACTTCCTATTTTCTCAAAAGCTTGCGTCTCGAAATATGTGACGAATGTAAAGAGAAGGAGAAGTACAAATTAATCACGGTTAGTGATGTCCGGCAGAAGTACCACCTTACTGACAGGCACCTGAGGGATGAATCTACCGGGAAGTTGTCCTGTATAGAGAAACGGAATCCTTTCAACTCAGGATGGTCTCGCATGAAACTGTATCTTGAGTTCCAGGTAAAGGAGAAGGCGTGTGCTGTATGGGGAGGGGAGGGAGGGATCGACAAGGAAACGCATCGTCGAAGGGAGTTGTCGCACAAATTAAAACGTAACAAGTATGCCAAAGAATTAAAAGAAATGAAAGCGTCGGTCAAGATAGAATCTGCCACGTTCAGGACTCCTTTCCATGAACATTCCTACGGAAGCGAAGGACAAGTCGATCCAGAGTCAGATGAATACCAAAAGACATGCACAATATGCGGTTTTGTTCTCACCTATGAAAAATTATGAATTTATTTATGAATAGACCCATTATTGTGACAGGGTACCAGGGTACCATGTATGTATCTGCATAAACAGGTAGATTTCCAAATAAAAAAAGGCTGGATTGATCAGCTCTTAAATTGTGTTCATTGGTCTACTGATGGCTACAAATTAGTTATTTAGCTTTGGTGATTTTGGGTCAAATATTATTGTTGAGCTAGAATTCCTATAATGACTAGATTGGAATCAAATAAGAGAGGAGCGTGATGTAAAATAAAAAGTTTCGGAGCCTTTAATTATAAAGTTTTTCAGGAGAGAGGATAGGTCTAGGAGGCGGCAAGCACGATCATTTAGAATGTATCCTACTATAGTAGAGTCGGAAAACTAACAAGCATGGCAATTAAATACTTCGGTCTCAACACAGGTTAGCTGTATTTTTAATAATCAAAATATAATATCTGACGGGGGAGACCAAATATGTTACTCGTTAAAAGTTAGTGTTCGGTCAATTGTGTTGATTTTGAAAATTTCAAAATGAATAGGTTGGCACAAGTCTTATAATTAATCATAAAACTAGTATTGCATTGTCCCTCCAAATTACTCTCCAAACAAACTGGTTGTAGATACCAAAACAAGGATAATATTGCGATAGAGAGCCAAATTGGTCAGGAGAAGGAGAGTTTGGTGTCCAAATAAGTTTCAGTCTTATCGCTCTCAATATAATTTTAACTTAGCGTTGTCCATGTTTTATGTATATTTTTAAAAATTAGGTATCATTTAACCTCGTTTTCGGACTCTACGTATCGATTTACACCAGACTATGAAACATTTTGATCCTTACAGAAATTAAGGTGGTCCCATAGATAAAGTCGATTAGTATGTCATATGACCAACCTGCCAAATTTGCTTTTATCTCAAAACGCACAATACTCCACCATATTGCTGAACTATCCTATCATGCAACTATCAAAGGCCAACAAGTAAAAATACATATTATAAAATGGATTGCATAACAAGAGAATTATTGGCGAAGTTGTTACAATAAAATAGAATGACTAGTATCATAATATCGAACTACTTACGTACTAATTCTTCTCTATTCAGGCGGGTTTGCTTTTACCTTCGAAGAAGGACAAATGCCTTTATTTAGACAGGTGTGACAAAGGGGATTTATCGGTTTACATATCTGCTGTCCAAACCCTACCAGCAACCCATTAACTCCTTCCCAGTACTCTCTGGGGAGCCAATCTTCCAAGGCCTTCCTCGTTTGCTCTGGATTTTTGGTCTTATTCGCCCAATTCAGGCGGTTCGCAATTCTGTGGACGTGGGTGTCAACTGAAATGCCGACAGTGGTTTTCCAAGCAACACTTGTCAGCAATAACGTCATTTTCGGGCCTACGCCTGGAAGCGCGATGATGTCCTCGTATTCCCTCGGTATGTCATCGTCATACTTCTCATGTAATATCTCGACGATCCGCTTGATGTGTTTCGCCTTGGTTAGGTAGAATCCTACGGGGTAGATCAGCTTAGCTAGCTCCTCTGCAGACGTCTCTCTGATGTGGTCTACAGTCAGGCCGTATTCGCGCAGTCTGTCCATTGCGGCCGAATTTTGCTCGTCTCTTGTGCGGCTAGAGAGGACGAGTGAGATCAGAACATGGAACCGGCTTTCAGCTGGAGAAAATTTATCTGAAAGGTTGGATTGCACACCCATCGAGTCAACAACTGCAGACCTTTCAGACCGCATCTTCACTATATTATCATGCTGCTGCTTCCATCTGAAGGGGACTGTGGTGGATTCGGATTTGGATTTAGATTTGGACTTGGATTTAGATTTAGATTTAGACTCAAAGTAGTCACTAGTAACTATTCTTTTAGAACTATCGAGTTCATTCACGGCTGGAGTATCTTCAACATTTTCAATGGAGTGATTAGATTTTTTTGATGCAGGGAGTAAAGATTCTTCACTTCTCAGTTTCCTCTTTGAAGTCATGCAAGTTAACCTCCAAAGTTTGAAAGAAAACGTATTTTAAATAAATTGGATCGAAGAAAAAAATCACTAATCCCAAATTCATACATATATATTAGGGTGTCCATGGCCTACTTAATTAATATACGGCTGTGTATGTCACCGAGAAGGCATGAAAACTAGAGGTCTATCGTACGGTTTTTGATTTATCGGTCTAATTAAAATTTGACTGTGTTAAAACTGACCTTCTAGTTTTCATGCCTTCTCGGTGACATACACGGCCGTATATTAAGTAGGCCATGGGGTGTCCAAAAAAATTTTACAAATTTTCACACCATCAAAAATATAAAGCAATTTGGAGATTATTTTGTGGTCCCGCAAGGTAGGCCCCCCTCCCCCTCGTGCAGTAAAGTCAGTTACATATAGACAGAAGAACAGCCATGAACCAGGGCCGGACTGGCCCACAGTCGTCTGGCAAATGCCAGAAGGGCCGACCAAATCTGGACCGCTTATTTACGCCAATTATAAGCGGATGGACATTAAAATTTGGATAAGAATCTTATAATATCCATTTTTGCCAGGGCCGTTTTGAGGCCTCAGTCCGGCCCTGCCATGAACCATGAAAATGTCAGGTGGCATCAGGAGGATCTAAGATTGATTGGAGTGATAAACAGGAGTCTCCATGAAATAACTGAGTAAACATTAATTGTGATCGAATTTTAATGATGAATAGAACTGGTACAATGCAGTAAATTTTCGAACTAATCAAAGTGTTAACTGTTGCACAAATTTTCTAGTTTAAACATTAAACTCGATAAGAAGACGTCATTATAAGATCAGATAAATCCAGAGCGTTTCCGTCTTTCTCCCCTTTATACCTTAACATCAACTCTTTAAAAGCGAGAAAATCACCAAACGATTGCAAAATTTCATATATTCCCATATCCACAAATTCCTGATTTTTGTCCATCATCTTGCTGAACCACTCCATAGAGAACTCGGGAACCTGCGACTTCAATTCGGCTTCTATATATCCCTCGACAGTCGCTTGGTACTGCTGGAATATGTCCATATAAACTAGCTTATTCTCTTCATCGTAATCGAATTGATCGTAATACTGCTCGAAGAATTGGCTCTGTATTTCGGAAAATTGTTCTGAAACGAGAATATCCTCCAGGATACCAACAGCAGAATGGAATTTGTACGAATTCTCATCCCCTGAGCTGATGTGATGGGCAAATACCTCCTCCTGACACCGGGCAATATCCTCCTGCGAACTGAGTCTGTTACAGTCAGTATTAGCACCTTGTTCTGAAGGCTCTTTAGATGTCTTTACATCAAAGTCACATATACATAGATCAATAGCGATGTCAGAAGGATCTGCTATCCCGTCATTATCTGCACCAGTTTCCAAATTATTCGCCAAAAACATTTCTGAATCTGCTTGAGAGGGATCATTAGAGGCCATTGAACAAATGTCTAATTATACAAATAACCATTCAATATCTCGAAAATATAAATACATTCGCGGTTCACAGCCTGGAAGATAAAAAACTTTTATAAATTTGTCTCTGGTGTAGGGTGGCCACTGATCTTTCCAACCAAATTCTTAACTATTCTCACGATTTAGGACCACGTCTCGTGTTCTTAATACTATTTTACTATATATCACGATTTGTCACTCCCACCACACAATTTAGTTAGATTACGGGTTGAAAGGTCTGAGCTGTTGGTTCCACCAAGGCATTAGGACGAGATACTTTTTCGAGTATCTATTGAGAGGATCGTCGATCTTTTTTCCAATAATATTTCGATCATTTTTTAAGAAACATTCAATTTCTCTCCTCCTCATTCTTATTGTTAAAATACATTAAATTAGGAAGATACACTGGAGGAACGACCAGGAAGCCACAAAGTGTTCGCTATCGGTTCTAATCGGCTTTAGGCTTTGTTATGCATTTAAATATTTCAAAAAATACCGTATGTACTATAAATCACAAAACGATCGGAAAATGGGATCACTGATCATAATTTCAGCTAGGATCGGGGATCTTTTTTCACTATCGACTAATACACTAGGTTCCAACCTCAGCCCTCCTGCTATTTGCCATATTTCCACAAAATTTAATCTGACACATGGAAGAAATCGTGGATAATTAGCAACTTTCATGAAAATCCTGGACTCTCTAGGATAAATCCTGACAAGGTGGATTCTAGTGGCAATATGTCAAGTGTCTCCGAATAATATCAATTATTTTATGACTAAATTACATTTCGTTTTTTATCAGTAATTTTCAATTGACTATACAATAAGATGTCGTGTTGTGCGCTCTAGTAGAATATTATACTTGTATATACAGTGGAACCTCCATAATCTGACATTCAATGGGAGACGAAAAAAATGTCGGATTATCAAATAACCTCCATAATCCGACATTTGTGGAAAATCAGCAAAATGTCGGATTATAGAGGTAAAGTAACCTCCACAATCCGACAATATTTGACAGACGAATAATTTGTCTGATCAAAGAGGTAAAATAACCCCTCCATAATCCGACATTATTTGATAGACGAAAAAATTGTCGGATTATCCAGGTCGAATTTGCATTACTGGAAAATCATTAAATTGTCGGATTCCGGAATAGCGAGGTGTCAGATTATAGAGGTTGTTTTCTATAGAAAAACGATCCGTGAACAGAAATAATGTCGGTTTAGAGAAATGTCGGATTACAGAGGTGTCGGATTACGGAGGTTCCACTGTATGTACATATATACATACACATGTTTGTATTTTTGTTAATAATCTTGTGTGGGATGGCAGGGTACTCAATAGGACCTAGGGTTACGTATAAGACGATGCTCGTTCGCGGTGTGAAGCTGGACACAGGAACACTTCACGGGCTCATATTATCATCATATAACGTGACGCATGTATTAGTTCGGTTAAAAAATTGGGCACTTTAGGCGTGTAGTAGTGAGTTCGAATTGTCGGAATAAACATAAACTGTGAGTTGTAAACATCGATATTATCATACCTTTCCTAAGTTCATTTGAGTGTTTATTTTAACCAACGACAGAATTCGCAGTATATTTAAAGCAACAGTGATGTTGGGAGATTTAATTGAATTTATTCTTATTAATATCCTCTGCTTTCTTTCATAGGATAAAAATAATCTCAATTTGATTTTGATTCAAACTAACGACTACTGTGCATAATTCGAACTGGTGCTGCAATCTCGAATGGTACAGACAGGACAGTGTTGATTTCTTTCTGTCACTTGTTCGTAATGTAATATTATTTATAATTAACGATTTACATCTGTTTGTAAGTGATAGCTCTAATTTACACCTTTCAAAATGTAGCACAATCAATATATCAATCCTCATCATCTTCGCTCTCGTGTATGTATCGCACTTTCTTCATGTATCTGTCCATCTGCTGCGAGGAGTGTTCATCCTGACTATCTCCCGAATCCAGGCGAGATCTCTTCGCCCTCCCTCCCTCCACCTCCTCCCTCTCCGCCAAGTGATCAGGTTCCAAGTCCGAATCGTCAGAAAGCGCAGCACGGAGTCTCTGTAGCTTGGAGTGCAGAGGGACAGAGTTTGTCTCCTCGTGGACACTCGTGTCAGATTCCGAATCGCTGTTGTACAACTTCCTGACAGAAGGTTTCATATGAGAAGTGGGAGATGAGAGGGAGAGGCTAGAGTTTAACTCAGATCTATTAGAGCATGGAGACGATTCATAGAACTGCTCTCGATTCAGGTTAGACTGATCAGTTGGAGATTTTTTACTTTCTAATAATCTAGCCAGACCAGGTCGTTTCTGTTTCAGAGACTGTGTGATGTCACTACTGAAGATTGCCTGAGTAGCAATGCCATCAGTTGATGGCTGTGAGCAGCTCGAATCTTCTATTTCAGAAAGATCTAGTGAAGATTCTGAACTCAGATTATTCTCTGCTTGCTTGGGGATGTCGGGAGATTTCCCTGAGAGCAGGTCTGCACAGGTGTTGAGGTGTCGAGGAGATAACTCGGAAGGGATCCTCCAAAACATCTGTCCCACATCTGGCTCTGTTAAAGAGAGTGATCGCATCATATCCTGGAAAACAGAAGATTCAATAGCTTGACCCAACTCTAAATTGGTGGGAACGATAGGAACATCATCCCAATCAGGATCCATCCCTCTATCCGCCCCTTCCCTCCGTAGACAATTCTCTATCCATCCCAGCGCCGTGGCCAGACCATCTTCCGCTCGGACAGTGGCGTACAGAGGAACAGCTGAGGAGAGAGGTGGCCTAGACTTATTCGTCTTTCCATTAGGTTCTGATGTTAGGTGAGGTTGGGGGGTGAGCTTCTTTTTCTTTCTTCGTGTTCTCTTTTGCTTATTATTTGCACTTTGAACAGTTTCTTCTCCTGACTGTCCTTCTGTCCCGATACCTAGCTGCGATATTCTCGCTGCCACTTCACTGCGGCTTTTCCCATCAAAATGAGAAGCAATGCAATCAATTCTCTCCTCCTGCTCTCCGTAGACGGAGTGCAGCTCTCTCAACCGCTGATCCTCTTCTTCTGTCCATTTCCTCCTTCTGCTCTTCTTAGCTACCAGAAAGTCTCCCTTCTCAGCAAGGCCCAGGCTTATCAACTTATTCTTTATTTGTTTCTCATTTTTAGTGCTCAGCTCGGCTGAGATCTCGTTCAACACAGCCTCGCAGCCTTTGTACTGATCCCAAAGGCTTGAGAGTCGAGTCACGTCCTCTTCCGACCACGCACGCTGCGAAACGGTGCTCTTCCTCATCGCATCCACTGTTCCGTAGCCAAGTTCGATGTCCACACAGTCGTCTTGAGTCTTCCAAAACAGAACTTCCACAAAGAGACACGGGTTGTAGCGAGCTGCTGAGAAGAAATGCTTGAGAATATGTGAAGCAAAAACTTTCAGTTCTTTTAACCGAGCAGAGTTGGAGTGATCGAGAATTTGTTGGAAAACTGAGAAGAGAGAGATTTGGTAGAGAAGAGGAAGCTTCTTACACTGATAGCATACACGATGCAGTAGTTTTACAAGGGCGTGGTTAGTGAAATCTGAGTTAGAGTTGTAGTGTGAGAGGAGGAATGATAGAGTCTGGATAACTTTGTGATGGCAGAACTTGAGGAGGTACGGGAAGAGATCGAATTCTCCCTCTCTTTTCTGCTCGGGAACGGGAGACAAATTACCTTCGAACTCCTCATCCAGCTCCACATCTTCTGTAACAGCTGTAGCAGCGATAGGCTGAAAATACATAAGCTTTAATCTCTGTAACTCTTCAAGACAAGTGGCGTCCCTCGGTCCGAAATCGTCTCTGGGCCAAATCTCCCTGGCAGCCCTGAGTGTCGCGACTCCTCTCTCCATGTCCCCTCTGCGTAGACAGGCCTGCGTACGGGACACTGCCTCTTGTCGCTGATCGTCTTCTTCATCGGGACGAGTGGCATCAAACAAACCCTCAATTATGATGTCATCTCGCCCCAACGAATCTGACTCTAACAGTCTCAGAAGCTCAAACTGTAAGCTCTCCCATTCAATCTAAAGATGAGGAATGGAGTAATAACCTAATCTGTTGAGAATTTTTTTAAAAGATATCATAAAGATACCCCAGTTTGCCTCCACCTTTTTCATGCAGTCGCCATCCAGACACTGTCAAGCGCCGCGATACCAAGTGAGTATCACAAATTCATCAACATAGAAAAGTGTTGTGATGCATATAAACATTTCGTTGCAAGTAACCTAATCTATCGCTTCTCATTTTCAAGTTAAGGAACTTCTAACACCTACTGGAGGTATGAAAAAATCAGAAATTTTTGAGGGAATATTCTTAGGCAACATAGTATCGGATAATCAGCAAATTCGACATTTTTTATTTTGTGTGAGCGAAGCGCGTTGTATCTATAAAACGGTGTCAAGATATGTAATGGAGAATTGATATAGGAGGGGTTGGCCTTTCAAACATGATAAGCACCTCAAGTTGTTCCTTTGTAGGCTCTTCCAGCTCAACCACTCTTTTCTTGGGAGCCTTCTTCCTCTGAGTTTTTCCTTTTTTCTGCACCATCAAGCTGCCGCTCTGAGAGAACTTCTCTAGCAACCGGATGAAGAGGTGGAGAGTGTCCGCAAGTGTAGCTAGGTAGGTTCTGGTCTGCGCTGCTGGCTTGAATTGCCTCAGAAGGGAAGGGAACATCTCTCTGAATTCTGACGTGTAGAATATATTGGATTGCAGGATCCGAGCATTCTCTCTGTAAATGTTCTGTTCTGAACACTGCATGGCCTGCACGTAGTGGAACAGTTCTTTCAGAGCGGAAACAGAGCGGTGCAGCCTCTTCCCCCACTTCTCCTGCTCCTCTTTTTCTAATGCCAAGCTCTCTTGATAGCAGTAGATCTGAATGAAGAAATAATACGCATACATACAGCAAACATCTGCTAATCCGAAACAAACTTTTCAGAATATTCTGAAATCAAAGGTTAGGATTGGCATCTTAATTTGAATTGAACTCCTTGATCCTCAGTGATCAGAGTTATATTATCTTGTAAAATCAAGGCACACAGCGTTGTAGTGAAGGTTAAATAGGAATATTTGCGTAAGAAAAAGGATGGAGTTTCGCGAAAGAAAATTTGATGGTGCACATCTCACAATAAAGGATTCTTACATACGAAACTTGGAAGAAATCGGACTGTTAGATTTCGCAGGATCGCGCGTACGAATGTATACACATAAATACTTATTTACTAATTGTGGGATGATCCAGCATAGAGTATTATAGCATGTTGAAATACCTGTTTCATTAAATAGTTGAAGGTAGATACATCCAACGTCTCCCTGACTAGATCCAGCCTGAACGAGTATAACCGGTTGAACTCCATGAAGAATCGGATCCCCCACAAGTAGTACGTGTCATAGTGATCTTCAAAGGTAGCTTCAATATCGCCTGCAAGACGTCCTTTCACTGACTTCATGAAGGTGTTATAGGAATGTTCCAGGATGCCAAGAGCCAACTCTCCCATGGCTTTGCGGACGCTAGAGATTGAGGCTCTGGTTGAGGGGTCATCCTCAATGGGGCGGAACTTCTTTGCTTTCCTCCGGGGCCTCTTATTTGCGTCATAAGAAAATGTGTTGATGCTCGATATGTTAGCGTGATGAATCCGATTATTGCTTGATATGGATTTGTCTGAGAAAACCTGAGGAATAATCAAATCAAATCAAATTAATAAAATACAGGCAACCCTCGCCAAATGCGAGGAAAGTGGAGAAAATGCATATGGAAATCTTAATATTGAATATTGGAGCTATTAGAAACGTTCATCCGCATGCGGATATCGCATTAGATTTGAGAGGATGAAAAATTAAGTAATAATAAAATAAACTGTCAAAATGTGGAATCAAAAAGGACACACATCAAGTTAGCAAGGTACTGGGATAAATTACATTTTCCATAGTTATTTAGAGATGAGGTGCAGGCTAAGTAGAGTTGGTGAGGCCCTGGCTCTACCAATGATTTGTCGAGATTTTATCTTCTATTTATCATAAAATAGCTGTCTGAAATGTTACTGCTAATCTGCATCAGTTTATGAGTGACGGACTGGTTGATAAAATCGGGTGAGAAAATAATTTGAACGGCCCACTGCCCATTTCCTACTCAAACCGGCCAAATGCAAATTTCCCGCTCTCCCGACGAGTCAGCCTGTCACTGAGTTTATGCTCCTTAACTGGCCTTTGCGGTTCGGACAAGTTGGACGTTTTAACTGGATCAGTCTGGTCTGGTATAACATTTCGAATTCTACTACTACATCAGTTCTCCTATAGTCGAGCCTCTTTCATGACCACTTAATAAAACGTTTATTTGCACAGAATACCACCTATGTCATTTTACAACACCTGCTCCAAGCGATGATCTCATATTTTGCTACAGAAAGTGCAGCTTTGTAGATAGTTTCTGAAATGTAGTCTGAATTAGCCTAAAAATGGTCAAAAATTAGAGAGCTATCAATGGACCACGAGAAAATGGCTATTGGGCCAAAATCATGTGTTAGTCCATCATGATAATTAGCTACAATTTCGCGTGTAATTGTACTTTTTTAATTTTAGGCGCCATACATTGATGTCCAGAAGGAAGAGGAGGGAGTTTGCTAAATGTGTGACAAAACGATATAGTTGATAGGTGGAAAGGGGGACTTCATGACAACTGGACGTCACACAACCCATTTTTAGTAATTTTTGGGAAGTGAGGACAGCTGATTTAGAATGCTGTGCAATGCAAGTGTCGCTATTTGAACTGTTCCAATCATTTGAAGACAAGTATTCTATCAACAAATGAAAGTAAACATCTGGTGCCTACAGTTTTCTAAGAGTAGTTTGGTCGCCTGATATAGAAAATGAGTAATCAATGGAAATGAACCCAGAATCAGTGAAGGTGTTTGTATCATCTGCCAATGTGAGGGGAGTTATCATCTTGCGCACTGGCTTGCAAAATCTAATAGGCTACAGTACTGCTATACTAGACCCAACAGTCTGCCAGCAAATCTTACAGCAAAACTGGAAGGCAGTGCTTGTGTTTTAAGACCCATAGAAATCGTCAGAAAAAAGCAGGTAACATCCTGTTGAGCAAGAAGCGAAATATAGCTAGGACGGCAGATAACAGTGGTGCAAAGTTAGAGAGTCACAAGACAGAGAAAGCTGTCATATTCGATTGGAAGAAGCTCTCTGAGCTGAGTGTCTGTTTTGTGGAAAGGTTTGCATCGGAGGAGTTGACAGAGATATTGGTTGGGTGATGACTATGCGATTTAAAGATACTGTCCTCTCATCCGGTGCCAAGAGAAATGACACTGTCCGAAGAGGTAAGATTCAGGGTCATCAATTGCATCTGTGTGGTACAAGAAGAAGCTCGTTACCATGAAAGCTGTCGCTCAAGTTTTGGTTGGGAACTATAGTAACCATTAGTTCCTAGAAAGCCGGGCCAGAGAATGAATGGAAAATTGACTGTTTTGAGCAAATGTGTGATTGGATGGAATCAGAAGCTGAATTGTATTTATATAGGCACCTGAGTTGCGAGAGAAGAAGATGAAACGAGCAGAAACTGCGTGCAAAGTATGGTGATCACATCATCTTTTCTGAAATAAGAGGCTGTTCTGATGTTGCATCATGCCTGGGAAGGATGCGATACCGCTTCTGCAACACATATGCAAGGTAGTAATATTTATTTATCAATTAAGAAATCTCCTTTCACACATTTCATTTTGTTCTTCTCTGACGGAGTACACAACATAGCCGTCTGTTTCAGATGTAGCCTTAATACAATCTTTATCTCAATAGGCAAGACCAAAATTGAATATTACACATAGAAATAATGTAATTTAGTCATTATTTGTTTCCTCATGCGGATGAGCGTATTTAATCAATGGAATATTGATTATTGTAACCGTACTAATATTGAGAATTTGCTAATACTTTCAGAGAGGAAATATATGCTCTCAGAGAAAATCGAACAAAACACTAAATCATGTTTATAATCTGCGACTAGCTAATGCTAATTAAAATGACTGGTTTCGATATTGAAAAACGCATTTTAAGGTAACTTTTGATTTTGAAGTATCATAACTACCTTAAAAGGCAACATTTAAAAAATCGAAACCAGTCATTCTGCAGAGATGTCTTTTGGGCGGGGATATTTTTTGATATAATGAACACCTTTTGAGTTATGCTGCCACCAATGATTCGAAGTTGGGAATTTTGTCAAAATTTGAATCCAAAAGTTATTGAGCTAAGTGTGCATAACTCTGACCTCATTCCCATTCGAAAGTGGGACTTTTTGTAATTTTGCAATTTTGACCTCTACGCCGTAATTTACCCTTAATTAAATTTGCTTTGTGCGGTTACATTTTGAGCTGATATTTTTTGGAAAATTCAATCAATATGTAACCGCACAAACCAAATTATATTTGAAATCTTGGTTGAATGAAGTGTGGAACTGGATCAATACTTAGGACTGTGCTTCCTATATGTACAATATTACCAGCACACTAAAGTGTCTTTGTCTGTAAATCCGAATATTATTTAGTATCTACAGTTAGACTAATCGTTCTTCGACATAACTTGTACTAAGTATGAAGCTATATGAACATACTATCGTATTCCTAATCTATGTAGAATAAACTCACAAACAGTATTTCAATATATTGCTCACAAGTAATGATAAATGGATAATATGTTATGACACTCTGTAATTTCTGAATAAATTAAGTTAGATGCTAGAACAAGAACTCAGTCAACAAGTCTTGCTTCAGCCCAAGCATTGCGAATAGCTTCCTCTGCCCGTAAGGCTTCAGGGTGCTGTATGCGACAAGGTTCTCCATCCTTGACTGAGTCCGCATCATCTGCATAAATGACAAGACTATGCCCTCTACAGCAGCAAAGGAAACCAGGTTCAGTCCGAACTTCAAGGTCTTTCAAGAATCTAAAGTCGATAAAATCTCTCTCTATCTTGCCGAGGAGCTTACAAGGAGCAGGGTAGGAGGTGTACCTGAGCCCTTGAGGGGTGACTCTCCAGTGTACCTTGGCCACACAGCAGCGGCAAATGTATCTGAAGAGGCACTGACAGCAATTATCTGAGTACGCACAACTCAGGTGTGGGGTGGTTCCCTCCCAGAGGGTAGCTGATCGTTCCTGCTGCCGCTTCTTCTTCTGCAGAATACTTATGTAATCCAAGAACATGATTCGATCCCCGAGTAACATAACGCCCAACTCCTTGAGATGGCTGTCAGTGAGGGAGAGTAGGACGGAACCGGTGACCCTCTGCTCCATGAAAACTTCGGAGCAGTAACTGAAACCCAACGGATTCAGGTATTTTTCTGCGACATCTTTCTCTGTCCACTCACGGACATTGCTGAGTTCAAGTTGCTTCAACACGTTGTCAACATCGACACGGCTCATTTGAGGTCTAGGCTCATACCGAATACCAGAATCCATTTGATCAACACTAAAACTATAAATTCATCTAACGGCAGCTGCTGGGATTATAAGTAATGACAACAAAAGGCAGAAGACTTGAGAATGTGCATACTGGGAGAGAGGAACATAGGCTTCACATTATTTGGCAGGCTGTGACCATATTAGTTCTGTGTAATACACTTGTATAATTCAGTTGAATGCAATAACGATAAAGAACAGTTTGAAAAGTAGGACACAAGAAGTTATGTTGCAAAGGGCGGATCGAAGATCTTAAGAAAGTGTGAAAAATGTTATTTAAGAAGCAGGTAAGTAAGTAAGGGATTAAAAAATGAATTCTAAACTGTTAGAGATTAAGAAAAAATACAAACCTCATAGGTTCCCCCAAATCGAGAGTGCCTGGTACCAGTCAACTGAACGGCTTGTTTCTTACGGTGCATTTCAGTCTCAACTAAGTTAGCTAAGATGTCCGAGTCCTTGTTAGGCATGTTATACGCCTGCTTCTGAGAACTCCTGACGAGGTCTTCTGGAGAGGACTGTCTGAACAAAAGAAAGAGGATCTCCATCACTGTCAAGCAGAGGGAGCGCTCTCCTGGAGAAGAGGAGAGGTACAGCAAGATCTATGGTAGGATTCAAATAAATAGACTGAATAGATAATCGCTACTAATCTTACTAATAAAGTGGCAAATTCCATAGACCTAGCTAGACGTCTTATAACAATAAATAGCAATAATTTATCCAAGTTATAAATATTCAGACTGTCATGTCCTGATTATTTACAAGAAGCTGAATATTGAGGTAAATCATTACAATGTGGTTAGATGAGGATTACATGTTACAGCAAAAATTACAATGTCCTCAGTGTAGTAATTTAATAAACCATATGAATCTGTTAATTTGAACAGATCATCATTATAGAGAAATATTTGTGGAGAATAGTCAGCTGTTGTGCTGGTTTCAGTGAAACATTCGAAATAAATTTTTTTCAGTAATGTATATGCAATATTATCTAAATCGAGGACTCAAATTCAGAGAATTATTTTTAATTCGTTAGTTAAATGTGATCGACAAATTAATATTTTCTCAGTGCACAACCTAAGAGGAGATTCCGTTTCCTAATGGCGTACGTCCATCCAAATATAGCGGTTCGATTCTTGACACATTTGGCCTCTGGGATTCCATTATGACGTAGTAGATGCACTCCTGATTTTATTCTTGCCAGAATAGCTTCCAAATGCATACAATGAGTGGACAAAAGTAGTACAGACTGTCATTTTTCGCGGAATATATTCTAAACACAATATGGATCACAATCCAAAGAAGTGGAATGTCCATTTCTTGCTTCAATATGATTGAGTGTATATTCAAATTGTACACACTAAATTTTAATAACTTTGCATCACACATTGGCAGTAATATTAGTAAATCAGATCGAATTGATATTATTAAGGTTACGGTTATCAACTAGAGCTCTAGAAGTCGCAACGGACCTGATTATTCGGCCGAGTCCGAATTGTCCTCGGCATCAAGTCGGCATTCAATCACATTGAGACTGCCTGTCCTAACAGACCTGCCAGATTTGGACCCGCCCCAGCGGGCCTCAGGCTCGGGCCGGGCTTGCGACCTCCATTATCAACAAAAGTGTTGGGTGATTTGTCGATTTGAGTTGATTTTTCGGTCCAAAATAAATATTCGTTTCATTTCTCCAAACTGTGGTCCACACCGAGTGCTTGGATAAGGATCTGTTGGTGTAAATTTTAAAAAAAACTGTACTCTGTATTGGAACAAAACAATACTTCATGTGAAAAGGAAGATTCCTGTGAATTGTACCCATGGCCAGCACCATGTTTTATTGGCAGTGGGTGTCCTAAGAGGGATTTCTCTGAAATTGGGTGTCCATTTATTAAGGGATACACACTGTACAATTAGATACAATACGAGGCAGCCCAGGACACCAGTAAATGAACGAAATGGTCTCAACATCTAAAGTCTCTTAGTGCATCGTGTAATTACGAGGATTCCAGATGCGAGAAGCTCTCAAATATCAGGTGAGATGGATGGTTGAAGTCGTCAAAAGTTCCTTTGAGAAGCTACAGCTACGACTTTCGGGCATCTCTCTGAAGTGGCGAAACTCATCAAAAATAGTTCGAGAAAAACCTTCACAACACACATGCTGCTATAATAAATTAAAACCTTAAAGCAGAAGTTCCAACTCCGAAGAGTTCCAGGCATCTAAAAAGAATTTCTGTAAATTCAGAAACCATTATCGATGAATGAATTATTTGGGAATTCTATTTTTAAATTCATGATAATTGAATAGATTCCAATGTGAACAAAGCCTTAATAGTCATGAAGGCTGTAAAGTCTTGGATAAACAATAAATATTTAGATTCGGAGCCTAGTACCAACCAGCATGCAGCATTGGCAATTTTTCTAAGACATTCCCCTGAGCTTGAGAGCTCTTCGAATACAGATCTTACAAAATCTAGTGCAGCAAACAGATCATGTTTAATTTCCAGAATAATGTGCGGTGTAATGAAGTGCTGAAGCTGCCTATGTCAGATTTACATACAAACATAAGTACTAGGAGGGATTAGATTACTAATATTAGAATTCAATAATTACAATTTGTTTGGGAGTTTTTCCTAGTCGATGAGAGTGTGTTTGTTCTGCACCCGGGACATGGAATTGCAGTAAGGTATAAGTGAATGATCCATCTGGGAAATTTGTAGCGAGCTTTCAAATCTTCTTTCTGATAAGGAATCAAAATCGAAATCAGCGAGCTTAAAGAAATTGTGTTCCTTGAGTTCGTCCAGTGTCCCTATCCTCTTATTAGGAACCACTTCCATCAGTCCATCCAGTAATGACCTCACTGGCTTGCTCACGTTAGCTTGATCAGCTGCGTAGCGGGGTCTGGTTGACAGCACTTTGTTCAGCATTGCATTGTAATTGGATTCGGCCTCGTAAGGATATCGACCCATTAGAAGGGAGTAAGCAACCACGCCTAGCGACCAAAAGTCAGTCGAGTGGGAGTAGAAAGAGGCAGCCAGAATTTCCGGAGACATGTACTCCATTGTTCCACAGAAAGTTAGGTCATAACGTCCTCGAGGTAGCCTGCCTGCTAAACCGAAATCTGACAGCTTGACATCTCCTTCAGCAGATAGTAGCACGTTCTCCAGCTTGAGGTCCCTATATACTATTTCATTTCTGTGCAAGTAATCCAGAGTTGTTGCAATCTGAGCGAGATAGCGACGAACCGAAGGGATAGGTAGCACCTTGCCCCGTCTCCACAGTGCGAAGAGGTCTCCTCCCTCAGCCAGCTCCAGAAGAATGAAGAAGTTGGAGCTCGTGTGCCACGAGTGGAGGTACTTCGTGATGAATGCTGAGTCGAGGGAGCGGTGGATGGAAATTTCTTCGTTAAGTCTAGATAAGAGGTTGGAATTCTTCAGTTTCTTCTTGTCAATAATCTTCAGTGCGAATTTGTCGCCCGTACTACAATGTTCCACTTCATAAACTTCAGCGAATCCGCCACTGCCAATCCTCCTTAGGATTCGAACTGGAGGGATGAACTGTTCAAAGGAAAGGCTGTCCAATTCTGAGTTTCGGTTGTGGGCCACGTCGCGTCTCCCATCTAAGCCGAAGAAATTAGACTTGGTAACGTGTGCGTGTAAGAGACGGGTTACTTGAAGATTGTAAAGTTGATTTCTTGGAGATGATAGGAATTTCAAGAGATGGCGTCTCAGGTTGATTAATGCCATTGTAGGAAAGAAATAAGATAATAATAATTATAATATATTGTATTGTATTATATTATATACTAATTCCCTGGTGCACAACTCCTGTATTTATACTAAAATAAGCTACAAATAACAACTAATCAATCGCAGAGTTGCTGGTATGGCTTCTTCGTGTTAGGCTCATGCCTTAATGAGTCAGCTTACATATGCTGAAACTTTGAAGTTGTGAATAAACATTTTGTGGTACCAAATTTGAAACTATACATAATTATTCTTCTAGGATCATAAAAGGCTAAAATCCATTGAAGAGAAGGGAACAAAAGGAATCAAGGTAATGGTTAATATTCAAAGAACGTGAAATTATTTCTGATACGTAAGGAATACCTACATTGGAAACTATATATATAACTGAGAAAATTTCGGAACAAGTATTTGAGTATATTTGAGAAATACTTTTAAGTTATCAATGTACTATGGATTTTGCTAACTCATTTCCGGTTAAGTCATTTTGGGCGGGAAACCTTAGAAATGTGGGGTCCATCTATAAATAGAATGGACCTTAGGTCATAGTGGGTTTTAATATCTGTATGTACAGTATTAGAAAAATGAGTCTTCAGATTCTACCCAGAATCACAAATGTATCTAGAAATCATGACGATTTTCACGTGAGCAAGCTAAATAAACAGTTAGGACATGTCATCTGCATCAGAAATTATAATCTTTTATTCAAATATGCAGGATGTTGTGTAAGAACTGTTTTTGCATTGGTAATATCTATTTTAGAATACACAATCAAAAAGCTATATTCTAAGAGGATATTGGGTAATGCGCGACTGATCGGTTATTTTAGGTGCTTAGTAGGTAAAAAGAGAGAATCAGCATTAATATTCCGTCATATTTAATAATTGTAAAAAAGAGCAACCAAGTTATGCAAACTTAAGTTGTAGAACACCACATGGTATCCATGAATGAAGAGGATTATTGCAGGAGAGCTATTGACGGACCGCATGCATGCATGGCATATGCATGTTACTTGTAGCCTGATGAGATCTAAAATTAATTCATTGGATTGGAATGCGTTCAAGAATTACATCAACAGAATTTGATCGAGAATGAATTCATTGGAATTCTATCTCAACATTCCTATTGAACAAGACAAAAAGAATCGCTTTGATAAAAAGAACTTTGGAATTTGATTGTAAAATAACTATTATTGGAATTCTATTAAAATTTAATTAGAAATGCTAAAGTGATCGGAAAAGGATCACATTGTTATTTGAATCCAAAAAGTTTATTTTAAAACCTACATGTAGTACATATACATTTTATGAATCACTTAACTTTATCTACTTTTCCTTTACCAACATGCAACATTGAATGAGGGACACATCTGACAATACTCTGTGCGTTGATAAAATAAAGTAACAATCTTTAGATAAATAAGAAGCTCAGAATAACATGACAATATAGTTAATACTAACCTGGTGACAGGCATTCGAGTGCAGATTCCAGATCAGCTGATCGTGAAGATTACAGTCGTCATCAGTCCTCTTCTCTTCGCTAGGCGCTACCGGGGTGTGTAAGATGTTCCTGAGTATAACCAGCACCCTTTCCACTGCGATGCTATCCTCTTCCTCCCTGGAATGCCACTCCTCCTTAAGGTGCTCTCCAAGGATGTTGACCAGCACCGCAATTGACTTCTCAGCACTAGCGAATGCCTCCTTATACTCGCGAAGGTAGGACTCCACCTAAATGGAGGAAAACAGAATAAGAATAAGAATCGATATTAACCTAAACTCTCAATCACAAAGGAGAAATGGAAGAGGTGTTATGCTATGTGAATATAGAACAACTACATTTCCCATGCATAGATGACATCAAGTTCTGTGTTCATTCTACGTTTTAGTCAGTTCATGGCATGAATATGAACCAAATAAGCACCACACAGGTCCAGGTCCAAAGAGTAACATTGCTCAATTCATACGTTAACCAAGTTTCTAAATATAGATAGAACTATCTTTTCCATACTTTCTTGTGAAAAAATCACACATGTTGGATAACTAGGAGCATATTTATGAAATAGATAATGATATTTCTACTAAATTGATGATGCAAGATCATTACTTATGATGCAAATGTTTTAGAATATTTCACACAAGAATGACTTTTCTTAAATGATTGTACCTCTCCACTAGTTTAAACCTTTTCAGTCTGCGAGCCCCTCCGGTCTCAGCGTGAGGTATCAAGTGCCCTTCTCAGTGGCGTACCCCGAGGTACAAAGAGGGTATGAGTTCCCAGGGGAGAAAACCAGAAAGTAGATCTACTGATGGGAACACATCACCAAGCTGGGGATCTGGGGTGCGTTGTAAGCCCCCCAGTGGGGTCCAGAGGCTTTTCCTCTGGAAGTTGACAGTATTTAAGCAATATTTTTTTAAATGTAGTTTATTCGATCCTGATGGAGTACGAATATTAGAAACTAGAAACAAAGTTTTGCCATGAGGACATTGCCCCGCAGTAGCTAGAAAAATCGGGTTCACAAACTGGTGCGTGCCGCAATTTTACACAAGAATAAAAATTGGGGCGGAGGAGGAGGACTCACGTGGAACCTGTGAACAATGCGGGGTATGCCCCTGCGGCTCTCAATAAACTGCCTAGGAGGCAGCCCAGGAGTCCACCCAGGTGTATGCGGCGCGCTTAAATTCAAGTCAACATGAATCTAGGCGCGAGAAACTAGTAATAGGGTTGTTTTAGGTATATAAATATATTCTAGAAATACTTTATGAAACCGTGAGAAGAGATATATGGAAATCTTGAAAGAAATGTATCCCAGGTACCGTACATCACTACCCCAGTCCCCAGGTAAGAACCGCTGCTCTAGGCCGCAACGCAAAATAGAGTAGTCGGGAACAATTTAGAATATTATTAACAATACAAGCGACAAGACAAAATAAAAATAGTAAAATGAAATATAAAAGTGTTTGGGGATGCAGTTTTCAATGCATCAAGTTGGCACATGATTAAGTAGTTAGCTTTACGACTGTAATCTATTCAGTCCAGAAGCGATATTTCACAATCAGTCGAAAGCTGCTTTAAGGCAGAAATCACACATTATCATGCAGAATAATACATACAGGTGACTCCGCTTAATCGGGACATTTTGGTCCCGGATATTTTTCCCCGATTAAGCGGAGTTCCCAATTAACCGATGAAATTTAGTATTAGCTTCTATGTGTGGGAACCATTCCGTTCCTGGAGACCTTTCCCGATTAAGCGGAGTTTATTGTATTATATTAAAAACATTATTTTATCCATAAATAAGTGATCCAAATTCCCAGGAAATGTGTGGAGAGATCTTCGGGATACGTTTCAATCACTGGTGTGATATTAGTTCGCATTCCACGCTTGGGGAGTTGCGAAATAATTTTTTTCGATATTATGACTCTCAAATACGAAGAATAAAACCTAAAAGTCTATGGACTTTCAATGGGTGAGGGCAGACTGAAATATATAAGGATAATTCTTCAAACAACAGACTTCCTAAAATGGTAACTTCATTAGAAGGAGTATATGATGACGAGTTTATTTGTCTGAGTAATTATTTGGTTTTATTGAGGCTATAACTAATGATTATTTTTCAGAGATAAATGAACTCACTAACTAAAAATTACAGTTTTTGGAGGTCAAACTCAGATCAGAAATAAATCAAAACAATTGACCAATTGAGATTATAGATTTTTTCACCATTATAATGAATAATATTAGGCTATGGACTGCTGTGGCAACCCCAAACGAGAAGTGCAAGCTTTGTTTATGATCACGGCATTACTTTGTATAAGAAATAGATGAATGAATGAAATAATGTAAATTCTAAAAGGAAATACAGCAAATACAAATTTATAATCGCATACTACACTGATAATAATGTACAATTAACCAAACCTCTGAGTAGCATTTGAGTGCAGCGACGTCTCCCTTTCTATCTCTCAGCTCGTTCCCATATACAATGTGAGCAGGGAGAGTTAGGTTAAGCATCAGTTTCAAGACATCGTTCCTCAAGACCTAAGCACACTCATGATAAGACAAGTAAATAAATTTAGTTATCGTGGTATGCTGCAGACGAGACACGAGGTGAGTTATACTAATAATTAGACTATCTGTATACAATAATATGTGGTATGACCAGACAGACAGTATTAATAACTTCCCACGACTCGTTTACTGCAACACACAACACGTTTATCAGCGAGGGAGGTTGACGCATCAAAGTATAATATAATCCCAAATTATATGCAGATTTACGCTGGCATAGCTCATTTCCCACCACAACCCTGACTCCATTCTGTCTATCCAGTCTACTATTTAGATTAGACTGCATATATCAAAGCAAATCGTTCCAAATGATTGCAGGGATGAATCAATTAATATTTCGGTAAAGCATACGAAATAGGTGTCGCATAAGGATACATGGGTCTTAGGCCACGTCGCGATGTTAACAAACGATAACACGAGGTAATCATATCTTATAAACTAATTAGGAAATAGCTGTACATGTATTTAACCTTTTCTTGGTGGAAGTGGATGAGAATGGGAAGAAGATCCCTTTGGAGGATCTTGGCTTGTCCTAGGTGCCGTCGGACACGGGAAGAGACCAACTCATCGTCTCGTAGGAACCGGATAAGATCTTTGACGCAGGCCAGGCACTCCTCCCCCTTGTAGTACTTGTCTCCATCCTTGGTACCCAGACCGCTGTAAGTAGCCAGCAGATCATCAACTGCCATCAAAGCAATAATATTGGATTGAAAAATAGAACTAACTACAGATATCCAATTCAAATTTTAGAAAATGTAAATAGGAAACTCCAAGTTCGTTATGATATACAATTCAAAGAGAGAGCAGAGAACTTTCAGTTTTGCTATCTTAATTTTACTCTAACAATTATCAATGTTGTTTATTGATTATGCAATATATTACCAGGCCCGTAGCGTAGACATTTAGTCAGTTTGGTCATAGAGGGACAAAAGTGAGGGAGCAAGAGGTCAAATAGGGGTCTGGGGGGCAAGCCCGCAGATAAAAATTATCTTCGATGTTCAGAAATGTTTTTACTGATTTTGAAAACTATCCTATTAAGCCGACAATACCATTAATTAACTAAATAAATAAATAAAATCACAAATCAAAAATTGTAGTAGACGTAGGTCAAAGAAACATTAAATATAATTAATACTAAATTAACGAAAAACTGTAAAAAATTACGAAAAACCTGTTCAAGACGCTCACCCTCATGTGGAGTGAACAATACATTACAATGTGGAGGGTTCAAAACCGGTCCGTCTATGATCGATCGGCCGGACCCTTGCTACGGCCCTACATGATCATATTGATCTGATCTATGCTGGTAGCTCAGTACGACAGCCAAGATCAGCTTTCAGGACTAATCACATAACTACAAATATTGAGTACCCTAAAATACTAGAATTGTAAAACGAATGTCTCAAAGAAAAGTATCCAATACTATTTAGTACAAAATCTCACTACCAGAATGAAACCTAAGTATATTTTGTGGATTTATGTGATCGCAACTTTGCAAATTCTATTAGGAATATTTTTCTGCAAAAATTATGCATTTTCCAAAAGGAATATCGCAAGATCAACTTCACTAGCAAAGATAACAAACAAACAATCAAATGGTTATAATCCAGAAGGCAGAGTGGACAACTGGACGCGATACAGGAATGAATGGAGCGGCGAAAGACTAGTCATGCACATAGGAAAGAAAAGACTTCAGTTCACAGATAATTATGTCAAGAGAATGGAGAATAAAGGGAACCATCCTCTGCTAAAGATCCATCCATTCCTCGAAACAAGACGGAGAAGAATTCAGAAACTTTGCAAAGAATATCCTCCTGAAAATGATCTGCTTTCATTTTCCATTCCAGGTCGATACCTCTACAATCAGTTTTATGAAATAGCATCCTGCATGCCTCCTAAAACTAGTTCGACTCAGTGGGTAGAGGTGTTCACGCAGCTGGCAGAGTTCAAGGTCAACTTCTCGTGGGCGAGAACTGCAGTGCTCGAATATAGGAACTTGTCTTTGGCTTATCATCTCAGTGACGACCAGTTCATCGCAAAAGCTTTCCAAACCTACCTCAAATTCACGACAGTCCGACACCCGTGGGAGAGACTAGTATCAGCTTATTACGACAAACTAATCGACAGCAATTCCGTGTACACACAGAATTACGGCCCCGACATAATCCAATACAATTATCTAGAAGGCTACCCTACAGATGAATGGCAGCTGAGGATGAGATTGAAACAAGATAGCGCAAGCGAAAGTGAGATTGAATGGAAGGTAGGACAGTTGAATAGAATGAATGACAAAAATTTCAATTTCAATCTAACATTCATCGAATTCCTAACCTACATTTCTAAGTTCAAAGATAGAAGTGAACTTGAACAACACTGGAGACCAATGGCACTCCTGTGTAACCCTTGTACGCTGCACTATGATCTAATTCTCAAATTTGAAACGATGCATCGGGATGCAAATGTCCTGTTAGAATACTTAACGAGAGAGAGACAAAACGGACCCAAAGTCAACTACCCTGAAAAACATGTGGCGATAACGAAGAAAAAATGCAATCAAGAATTTTCCAGCATTCCTTCAGACATTCTAAAGAAATTATATGAAATCTACAAAGAAGATTTTGCGCTATACAATTACTCTACCTCGAATAATAATATTTGCTAGATTAGAGAAGAGGAGTGTGACTATGAACTAAGTATGCATGCATTTCTCCACTGCTCCTCTAGCTTGGTGAGGAGGGAGGTTCTTTCTAAATTTGGATAATTCGAGTAGCATTGATATCTTACACAATTATATAAATCTAATGCTTAATTCCTCAGAAATTTATAATACTATGCCTATAAACTAAAAATTCGAATACTATAAACACCTGTGAATCTGTGTGAAAGAGGGATAGCATCTGATACAAAGTATACATTAATCAAATAGTGGCATAATTAAATAACGCATTGGTTTCCAACCATTTAAGAATGTTGTTTCGCATTTACTTAAATATAATAGGTGTTAGGACCTTTCGGTGTAATAGGGTTTACTTGAACTGAAAGACTTGTGTCGCACGTTCTGTGACATGGTCGAGCGCGAGGGATTGGAACCACTCAGAAGTGCGATAGAAGTAGTAGCCTAGGATGGAAGCATTGCTTCGTTGGTAACAAATGTAGTAGAATCCAGCGAATGAAGCCCCCGCAATGTCCTTAATCTTATGGTCGTGCACCAGGAACTGTTCCTTCCAACGCATGTACACATCCTCCGTTTTATCCAGTTTCGAGTAATCGAACTCGTCACTGTTGAAAGTCTTGGAGTAGCGAGAGAAGGAAGGGAACTTGGACCAGTGCTTGTTGTCCACCTCTTCATCAGCTTCCCACTTACGCGTGAGGAAAGGGAACTTCGGACTGATGATCTCGCCCTCAAAGAAAGTAGTCATGACAGGGTACTGGTTCGTGAGGTGATGGATCTTGAGATAGCCGTTGAGAGTGGAGTTGTTCAGATCAACGTGCTGCAGCACTACTTCCACATCGTAGCTGTTCCCTTTGCACTGTTGGTGACCCTCGAATTTGCTCCCACTATAGAGGAGAGTGCGTGGGTAACCAAGTAGAGGTAGTGAGGTGGTATTTTCCAGGGACGGAGAGCATCTGTACATTCTTCAGCTGCAAACTGGAAATACTATACATAGAACAAACTAATAGTACACACATCTCATTGAAGGCAATATCTTAATATTAATAATCAATTGTTTTTCATTTTTTGTCACTTGCATGCAGTGGATATAAATGCGAAAAGTTATGAAGCTTCAGAAATTTCTGGTAACAGACCGAGTAGAACTGTGTGGAAAATAGATAAATTGCGTACAATAAGAATTCGCGCAAAGTAGAAATACGTTAACTCTTCGATGCGCCAATATTATACTGAACAGACAGACAAATGATTTTAAAATCCTTTGACTGCTCAAATGCATTAAATTTGCATTATTACTCGATTTTCCTGCACTTTTTCTAGTAAATGAATAAATCACATACTAATCATGTGCCATATCATAAACAAAGTTCACGGATTTGACCAGTTTCATGAATTTTGACTTTAGCTTGAACTTGGCATGAACTTTACATTTTTGACATAAACATGACAAGAACTTTTTACTTTTGGCATGAACAAGGCAAAATACTTATTTGATTTGAAATGAACATTTGAGCTATGACAAGAACCTATCCCAAATTAATAAATTGCTCTGTTTCACAACAGCCAGAAAGTATCAGAAATTGAAAAGGTTTTAGAAGGAGACATCGGCCAGCAGGTATGATATGTGGATCTACAAATATGGTGAAAACCAGAAAAATATTCCATCGACATTAATCCTGAAACAGGTGTCTCCCTTTTACTACAGTTGTCCCTCTGTGGACATGATTCAGTATAAGTGCAGATATCCCACAGGCGTAACTAGGGCTAATAACTATTTTAGGTAGGAACGTGCCCACCCAGAATTGTTCAGCCTATATACAAAGGTACATGGCACGCCCACCCTGCTAGCCAACATTAGCCAATATGCATAGGCGTAGCCAGCCTCTAGTCCAGGGGGGAGAAACTGCCCAACCCATGGTCTCATTGTTTGAGAAATTAACAAATATTGTAGGAATGTTGGAGTGTAGGGGGGGGCAACTGCCCCCCCCCTCCCTACGCCCATTCCAATATGCTCACCCAGCGATCAGAACCTAGTTGCACCTTGAGACATCTCTCTAATTAGGAGCCAAGTGCAAGCGAACAGAAATAAAAGTATAATAAATGACGCGAGTTGAAAATCATATTTCTACAACCATCACAAAATAAAACTATTTTAAAAAATTGAATATATATATATACGTATATATATATATATATAAAAAGAAAGAAAGAAAAAAATCACACTGTGTCTCGTATATCTACCAGATCCAAATATATATAGGGTATGTATAAATGCAATAAAAGCATCTCGTGGGGTCTATATGGAGTCTATACAATATCCCAACTAAGCAGGAGAATGGGAATTCACGAAGTCGTGGATGGAGGAGAGACATCGGCCGTAGGAGGATGTGAAGGAGGATAGTTGGCAGTCACAGGAGGATAGGGGGGAGGGTAGGTAGCAGTTACAGGAGGATAGGGGGAAGGGTAGGTGGCAGTCGTAGGAGGATACTGGGGAGGGTAGGTGGCAGTCGTAGGAGGATACTGGGGAGGGTAGGTGGCAGTCGTAGGAGGATAAGGGGGAGGGTAGGTACTAGTAGGGGCAGGAGGGTAAAGAGGGACTGTATGACCTGTGGGTGCTGGGTAGTAGGGAGGAGGTGGGCCATAAGAACCTGAGGCGATGGGCGGGTTTGGCACTGGCACTTCTCTAACCACAGTTTTCTCAATCACAACGACATCTCGGTGAGGGGGGAGATGATGATGGTGGTGGTGAAGATGGTTGGGGGGGAAGTGGTGATGGTTTCCATGGAGAATATCTCTCTCGGCATGCAGAATATCAGCTCGCAGCCCTGCTGCCTCTGCTCTATCATGGGTGTGATGGGCTTTAGCCTCTAAGTGTACTGCCTTGCCGAAGTTCCCGTGTAAGGCTGCCCCGATAGCACGGGAGTGAAGGCGGTCTTCTTTCCGTTCGAGTCTCTCTTCTTTCCTAATAGCTCTATGCTCTTGATTAGCGAGATGTCTCCTATGGTGCGCCATCACTACACAGAAAACAATGCCACACTTGTTGGAGTTGGTATTCTATTATTAGCATAAATATGCGTAATACAACAGGGAAGTTCCAACATCATCGCTAGATCCGATGAGATAGATCAGTGAGGGCAACCCGTGGCCCGCGACCTCTTTCCAAACACTCGATTAGGGCCTGCGTGTTAGTGATTGTAATACAAAATGTTATTATAGCTCCCAAATATCTCATTGATTAACAATTTATATTTGTTATGAAAATAGCTTTTAACATTTTATACAATTCGTATATTGTTTTGTAGTAAGTTCTGCGTTATACTTAATACCAACATCTGACAGCTCTTGCTACGGCCATAGTGATGTGGCCTTAGCAAGAACTGACAGATTTTGGCGCCCACTTAAGGATTAAGTTGCCCGCCACAGAGATAGATGGTGGCTATTTCGTTACTTTTTTTGGAAGAGGGTAAGCATAGAAGTATGTCATACTTGAAATCTTTTAACAAAAAATCGCAAAATCATCTCATTCTTTTCTGTGCCTAGTTGAAATATTCGTATTTGGCTCAGAAAGGGTAACCAGATGTCTTTTTAAGCAACCTGTAGTTCTTATGGGTTTGTTCTTACTGTAATGTTTAACTAGCCCAGAACCAGCATTGCTGGTCCGGCCCGGACAGGTTATAGTTGCCATAACTGGGGTGGAATATGACCCGGTGTCGCTATGCCAACGATCCCACCGAACTGCTGAGTACTACCCTAGGCTACTGCTACATGTCCCTAGGATCTCTCGTCCTAGAGTTGCATATTTTCCAACCACCGTATTTCGTAGTGGTCAAATGCCATAGTACAGGTGAAGCAGCTTAGATGAATCCACCACCAGAATATTCCTGGGTGTAATCTGGGCTAGCCCATAAAATGGGGCATGCCTAATTTACGGGACGGGACGGGTTAAGATGCCTAATTTTTTGGACGGGACGGGACCATCCCGGAAAATCTAGGTACCTAATTTACGGGACGGGACGAGTAAAGAAGCCTAATTTACGGGACGGGACAGAAAAGGTACCTAATTTACGGGACGGGACGGGTTAAGATGCCTAATTTACGGGACGGGACGAGTTAAGATGCCTAATTTACAGGACGGGACGGGACGGAACCATCCCGGAAAATCTAGGTACCCAATTTACGGGACGGGACAGAAAAGGTGCCTAATTTACGGGACGGGACAGGATCATTCCGGAAACTTTGGCAGTACATAATTTGCCGGACGGGACAGAAAAATACCTAATTATACAGTCGAGTCGATTCAAGGTATTGTGACATCGATTAATCGCGAAAACTGCTTATTAAATCTCCAGGAATAGAATCAGGGGCGGTCACAATAATTTTCTAAACCGGGACAAGCGGAGAAACAAACTCGGGAAAATGACCCGGATGCTCCCCCCCTTGGGAACGCCCCTGAGTAGAATAGTTTTCATACATAGAATTTAGTATTAAATACTATTGGTTAATTGGGAATTCTGCTTAATCGGGACAAAGTATCACGACCCAATGTGTTCTGATTAAGCGGATTCATTGTACCCGAATAATTATATACAGTGAAGATTGGATATAACGACGTACCATCGGGCAAGAGAAAAATGTCGTTATTTGCGATCTGTCACTATATCCGATCTTCACTGTAGTACATAACTATATTGTGAATTGTAGAATAAATATTGATATAATGAATAACATACATAGTTAATAGAATATACGTAGTCTAGATAATGGGATAACTAAGTGTCACAATACACTGAATCGACTCGACTGTATAGTGAGGTATTTTTGTCCCGTCTCGCAAATTAAGTACTGACAAAGTTTTCCGGAATGATTCTGTCCCGTCCCGGATATTAGGCATCTTAACCTGGCCCGTCCCGGAAATTAGGCTTCTTGACCCGTCCCGTCCTGGAAATTAGGTAAATTTTCTGTCCCGTCCCGTCCCGTAAATTAGGCATCTTGACTCGTCCCGTCCCAGAAATTTGGTACCTAGATTTTCCGGGATGGTCCCGTCCCGTCCCGTAAATTAGGCATCTTAACTCGTCCCGTCCCGTAAATTAGGCATCTTGACCTGTCCCGTCCCGTAAATTAGGCATCTTAATCCGTCCCGTCCCGTAAATTGGGCACCTTTTCTGTCCCGTCCCGTAAATTAGGCATCTTGATTCGTCCCGCCCGTAAATTAGGTACCTAGATTTTCCGGGATGGTCCCGTCCCGTCCCGTAAATTAGGCATGCCCCATAAAATGAGGAATTAAAAAGTACAGCTACAGAAGATACATACGTATCAGAAAACGTATTGACTTGTTTGCGGTTATCATAATATTATTCTTATAAACCTAGCCAAAAGTATTTGAACACTTCAATATTTACGTCATAAATAGCATAAAAATAGCCCTATGTACGACAGCAAGTAAATATCCGATATCAAATTCAAAATGTTCATACTCGATTTGCCTAATTTAGAAGCGTTTAATAGAATAACTACTTCCAAACCAGCTGCCATTTTCCACTACTTATTAACTACGATATACTATGATTATACCAAGTGGATCAAGGTGGCACAAGTGACATTAATTACCCTTTTGGAATAATTAATCGGAAACCTTCGAAATTGAGGGGTTCGAGTAAGTAGATTTCTATATAGTGATATCTGTCGCCGTAGTTTAATTTGTATTATGAGAATAGAAGATAATAGTTTCAATAAATTCTTGGTAGGATCATGGCACTACGAACCAACCCTATCGAGCCTATGCATATGATATTTTCAGATTTTTTGTGTCTGCCTGGATCGTTCTCTTGCAAGGTTGGATTTTTGATATTAAACTCCATATTAGTAGTTAGTACTTTACGTTGATACAAAGATCACTTTCGGACACTGCGTTTTGGCCATCTCCATTTGCTCAAGTTTACTCCTATGGATGGTTTTGATTGCATTACGAATTCTTTGAGTCTGTAATTTCCACCTTATTTTTAGAGCGCTTTCTATATAATTAGTTTTGTAGCGAAGCTACAATACTAATTGTATAGGTGCAGCGGACTGTAAAGCAAGAAATTTATTTTATTGTGTAGTAGTACGAAGTAAATTTCTGGTATTACAGTCCGCTTTGAGCAGTAGTACATCAGGTGTAGTACAGTTTAATTGAGTTTAGAGGGTTCTAATTGGGTATTTGGTTATTATTGATAACAAATTGTAAGTTGTTAAAACTCATCTCTATACAGGGTAGGGATGAGGATTGGTAGGGCCTTTGCACAGATCGTATTATGGCTAATAGAAGATAATAAATAGCCTTCGACAAATTATACGCCTATGAGACTACACTACACAATACACATTCTGCATTCATCAAGGTGAGTGTGTTAGGAGCTGTAAACCCTATCAGTAAGTAGAATTAATTAAATGTGATAAGGATTGAAAATTCAATAATATACGTAATATTGTGATGTTGTGAAGTTAGATAAATCTAAAACTACTTCAAAATTACTATACGTAGATAGAAGTTGATATAAATCCTTACTATTAAAACTCGATTAATGTATACTGTATTTATTTTAATATTTATTTGAGGTATTAAAATTCCTTATTCGACAGTCGCTTAACTCTTATTCGACCGTCGCTTAACTCTTATTCGACAGTCGCTTAACTCTTATTCGACAGTCGCTTAACTCTTAATCGACAGTCGCTTAACTCTTATTCGACCGTCGCTTAACTCTTATTTGACAGTCGCTTAACTCTTATTCGACAATTGATTAATTCCCTCTGGAAATTTAATAACTTCTTTACACAAAATGAAGCATTTTAAATTTTGAAATTCTGTCCAATTATCGGACTGTTGTAGTTCAAGAAATAAAAACATTACGTTTTGAGAATCTTGTTGTGTGCTTCAACTAAGTCATTACACAATTGACAATTGAAGTCGACAGACCATCCTATGTCTAATAAATAGCTTTAAGGCTATAACACAAGTCATTAGAAAAATTGGAGTTCACTGTCCATCAATGGATAAGTATTATGACGAACGCCATTTAATGTGCGGTGATATCTTCGAACGTATTTAGTTAGAGAATATAGTCCAGAATACATGGATACTTGGATCGTGAGATGCTGTAATGTAGAAGCTCTCATTGAGAAAGTCTATAATTTCCTTTGTCTGCAAAATGAAAAGTGCACCTGAAACGAAACACAACTTGTCAGTTATACTTAAGGATGAACAGATTTACGCTTGTTAGAAGAATACCATGTCTCTTTTACAGTCGACCTCAAAGCAGCTTCCTTGTGCTGAATCATGTCTGGCCTTGCATATGGTGTACCTGGGACGGTTAAGTAAAGCGGGTTAAGTAAAATTGATTGGCATCCGAGATCTTCGGCACACCATAGTAAAATGACGTTTATAATGGTGATTCGAAAACTAAGTTTATAAACGTTTATTCAAATCATAGAGGCGAATAAAATTATATTTTGGGTGTTCGGATTTTAAGAATGAAGTTTTCGGATTAGCGAGGGTTCGGATTGGCGAGGTTCGGACTAGCGAGGGTGTACTATACTTACTAACCAACCCCTTGAGAAATAGAGTAGTCTTGAATCAGTGCTATATTGGTAGTATCAAGAGGTTGTCATAAAACCTCGTTTAGCTGAATATTGTAGGCCATGTGAAATTTCAAATTATGTTGCCTCATAATAAAAATCGATCGATTCATTATAATTTGTCAACTGTGTGCATTGCTCTTTATTGGAAATGCCAACACTTTTGAATAATGAGAAAGTCTCCTTCCATCTCCATAGATTTTCTCCTTTTTAGTTGGTTTTAAAACCAGATTTTTTTTGTTGTCAGCCATGTAGTTACTAATATTTTTAGAAACCTAATACAGTAGTTCAATAGGAGTTCAACTGCGAATAAGAGTTAAGCGACTGTCGATTAAGAGTTAAGCGACTGTCGAATAAGAGTTAAGCGACTGTCGAATAAGAGTTAAGCGACTGTCGAATAAGAGTTAAGCGACGGTCGAATACGAGTTAAGCGACGGTCGAATACGAGTTAAGCGACTGTCGAATAAGAGTTAAGCGACGGTCGAATAAGAGTTAAGCGACTGTCGAATAAGGAATTTTAATATATGATTTATTTATATATATATATATATATATCTGTAACGAATTGATTGAAGAAACTGGCGGGCACAGAAAGCTAATTTTTGGCATGTGGGAGTATTTTGGCTATGGCTCCAGTAAGTTCTGAGCTCAGAGCAAAATGCCGACTCATCATGGAATTATGACGTAATTGTCACATTTTAAAAAGTTAAGCAACAGAGTTATTCGAGCATAACTCAGCCATTATAGGAGATAGAAGGCTGAAATTTTAATAGAATATGTATACTAACATATCTCACATATGATGCAACTATCATCAAAAAATGATGACTCATCACTTTTTTATAACGTCATCATTACTCATCAAAATTTTAAAAATTGATATTTTTCGTGCCATATTGATTAGATCAGTGGGACAGACGTATTTAGAGATGTTATCTCCCTTATAATTAACCAGTGTGACCCCAGGCGACCGAAGGGAGCCTCCGGCGGACACAAAGTGTCCGCCAGCCGCGCAGCGCAAGCAAGCGAAGCGCGCTTGTCCCAATAAAATTGTCAAAGAAACATTGGTTAAATAATTGTAAACACGATAAAGAAATGCAGATGCATCATACATCAATCGAATTTAGTATAAAGGGAATTGGAGAGTACTCGAACTGAAGTTTATCAAGTTGAACATGGAAAATAATTTGAAAATCGACATTCCACTGAGTCGCGAACAGAGCAAGTCTGCTATTGTAAAGTCTAAACAGACCTCTCAAGATCATAAATTCAAAAAGACGGTCAATGTGCTAATTGACAATTTGAGATGGATGAACTCACTGATGAACAATGCAGAAGAACATTTGAAAGAATTAGTGGTTACACCTGACACGACGGAATGTAGTGATGTAGATATTTCTTCGAAAGTCCCAAACTTCAATCTCAACAAGTTCAAAGCTGACATAAGGTGTGGGAGAATAACAGAAACAGCTAAAGGAATTCTCAGGAAAGAACCCTGCAAAAGAACTGAAGAGGAAACCAGACAACTGTGCAATCTGGTAAGTCCTCGCAAAATAGTTCATGTTGGACTTGTGGTATTACTTAATTAAATAAAATCCACAGGCACTAAGAGTATTAAGTTAACAATTCTATTTTGATCAAAAAGACGAATATATAGTTTTAGAAATACTAATACTTAGTATAGCGATAAAGTACTATGTACTAGTATGTAGACATAATCTTCGAAAAATATTTTTCAAACTAAAAGGCTCTACTCATTACGATGTTATTTACTAATAAAAAAGGCATATCTATTGTTACATTATATAAATACGTCGTAATAATACATAATTAAACTACTGCTAATATCGCTGGAAATTGTATCTATTCTCGAGGTGCTAACATTGAGTAATTACAAGTGATGGAAACTAATACCTTCCACGCCAAACCGAGTAACCCAACTCTTGAACCCTGACCCAGAAAGCGATTCTCTGAACGCACCAACTCTATCTTCATTCTGTGGCGTTATTAGTGCTACCAAGCAACCACCACCCCCAGCTCCTGTTAGCTTGGCACGAAACCCGTTCTCCTCCGCAATGGTGATTACTTTTTCTAGCTGAGGGTGGCTCACTCCGATTGCACATAGGAGCTGGTGGTTAACAAATATCAGTTCTTCTAACAGCTTGAAGTCAGGGAGAGATTTCTCTTTGATTATTCTATTGAACTCTTGACTACAGCACTCGCTTATGGAGTCAATGCTCGTAAAAATTGGCTCGATTACCTCAGGAATACGGTTCTTCCTTTCCTTAACTAGAGAAACCATCTTGGAAGTACTTTTAGGTATATGACTATCTATCACAACCAGTGAGAGAGAGGTGATTGAAGAGAATCCATTGATTGTACCAAACTCTCCGTCTCGGAAACGGATAGTGCCACCGTGTGTACACAGAGTATTGTCGATTCCTGATGCAGTGCCATGTATTATTGATTCACCAGCAAATGCCCATTTATTGATTAAAGCTAAACACTCACCTGAAAAAGGAGTAGACTTCAAAAGGTTACTAGACAGTGCATTGGATAGCTCTAAAAGATCCAGATTCAAGCTAGCCTGAGACGGAAAGGAGATTTTGCCAGAGAGAAGGAGAAACAAAGTAGATATGCAGACAGAGAGCGCGGCAGAAGATCCCAGCCCCGAACCGAGAGGCGCACCAGACTTTACTATGATGCGAGCGTCCTTCTTGAAACAGGTGTCAATGCATAATGTAGCAAACAGGTATAAGAATACTAAAGAAGCAACGAATGCGTTCGAATTCGAATCAGGGTCTGTACGATATGCAAATTCTTTCAAGATCTCCAATATCTCATTTGAAGGTTGGTCGCAAACTTTGGCAGCAATCTCATCAATAGGCCAAGAAACATCTATACTCAACTGCGGCATTTGAAATGTGATAGTGACACACTTCAAATTGAGAGGGGAACTAGATGTGAGGGTTGCATTGGTACGGAGGTTGATGCTAGTCGCCAGAGCAGTCTTCCCATACACTACAGCATGTTCACCATGTAATATGATCTTAGCAGGGCAAGACACTACGAATGATGCCTCTCTATCTTCTGTCATTAAAATAATGTGCTGACTAGCTAATTGCATTATACATAGTATGGATTAAAATTAAACAAGTACGTAAGTACGAAGATATAGCAAAATGTAATTCTGCTAGCATGTAGTGTATATTTCATGGACACAAATGTACGTAGTTGTAAATCGGCCAAGATTTTGGTCCATGACATATCCATTATCATAGTTAGAATACATATCCATTATCATAGTTAGAATACATATCCATTATCAGAGTAGTTAGAATACATATCCATTATCAGAGTAGTTAGAATACATATCCATTATCAGAGTAGTTAGAATACATATCCATTATCAGAGTAGTTAGAATACATATCCATTATCAGAGTAGTTAGAATACATATCCATTATGCACCAGTAAGCATTGTTATAATAAAATCGCAAGGACAGACTATGTGTACTATCTTTGATCTGGAAAATTCCAGAAAGTGATGAGATATATACAGGGGTGTAGTGTAGGGGGAGCAGCGCTCCCCCACTACAAATTCAAGGGGGAGCAGCGCTCCCTCACTACAAATTTAAGGGGGAGCAGCGCTCCCTCACTACAAATTCAAGGGGGATCGGCGCTCCCTCACTTTAACTTGACGATTGTTATTACCTATAGAATCGTTTGGCAAGAATGGACTGCGGAGTCGACTGTTTTATAATGTACTGAAAGCATACATGCCAACCTCTGCATGCAAAATAACGGGACATAAGTAGTATCATAATTCTGCCTCGGTGTGTCGAAGTTTGAAAGATAAAACATCTGCACCGAAGAAGGACAACATTATTTGGAAGTATTTTTAGTTTATGTTACTCGTAATGTGGATTACAACATGTTTCGGTGTTAGAAAAGTAACTTACTAGTAGTTTTATCAATTTTTGCTTAATATATTCTTTTATAAGCGCTCCCCCAAAAGAAATTTGAGCACTACACCCCTGGATATATACCTCATAATTTCTGGTCATGACAAGCGCGCTTCATTAATTAAATTAAATCCCACTAGGTATGCACGTGTATATGGTTAGATCTATGTTTTCAACATATAGAATCCTACATTGGGCAGACAGTAACAATATAAGGATTTAAAAAATTAAAATTATCTTATAGAAATTACTGTATACAGCCGCTGCCCACTTTCTCCTCTTCCAAGTTTTGTAAATGAACCTTCACTATAGGTAGGCCGCATAAAATTCTTTGAGAAATACTCTCCCTCAGTTCGCTATGAGTTGAGTAAAGTAATGGAGTTCCAAACATTCAACAAGGATAAAGTCATTCTAAAACAAGGAGACCAGGCCTACAGTTTCTACTTCATTGTCTCAGGGTGTGTCCTAGTCGAGGTAACGGAAGAGGATCAGAGCGACCATAACTTGGAAACACGAATAATGACTGAACTTAGGGAGGGATCTTCGTTCGGCGAACTTGCTCTGATACATGAGTGTAAGAGAAGGGCGACGATAGTTTCAAAGGAGAAATCAGAATTTCTTGTTATACACAAAGAAGATTATGAAGTGAGTTCAGTAGATATTGGATATAGTGATAATGCCGGGAGCAGGGAATGTTGGCCAAATTATCACTGTAACCAATATATCTCTATATCCAATAAAGTTTGTATGGAATATCATAGACGTGAGTATCTCAAACCGGACAAATTATCACTACATCCAATATCAACTGTATATTGTAATGCTTATTAACTTCCCTATTTGAGCTGATATGTATCATTGTGGCAGTGGTTATTCGTATCTCTATATGGGAATCGAGTTTTCCATATATCAGGACTACAGATACCAGCAAGTGGTAGGTGTATACATAAATAATGTTGGATATGCAATTTTCGTAGCCAATTATTTTGACAATTCTCAAAACAATATCAAATAAATTTTGTAGCCAAACAAATTTTGCAATTTTGAATGGTATCAATAAAATGACTGTAGCCAGTGATCTGAAGTTGACAATTATACTTTCACATAGTTTAATCAAACCAAAATAAATTGTATTAAATTTACAGTAACATAGGTAATATTATATTGTAGGTTGTAATGAAAAATATGGCTGAGAGGGATTGGGCTGTCAGACACGACTTTTTCAAACAGTTTCGATATACAAACACATGGAGTGAGACAAAAGTAAATATTATCACTGAATCAAGTAGCATTCAAGAGTTCTCTCCAAATTCCGTAATATTTAAGGATTTCACAAAGAAAGAGTACGTTTACTTTATCGTGGCAGGTCAATGTAAAGTTGTACAGATCATCGATTTGTATGAAAAAAAGCTCACCAAGGGGTACAAGGAATATTATTTGAAATCATCTCACTCCAATCCAGATCTGTCTGGAAGTTGTGGAACAGATGGATCTGATCAAGGCGTGTACCATGACAACGTACAAGTTGAAGCAAACTATGGAAATACGTAAGTTAGTGATATTATCATTGTAATTGCAAATGCTTCAATCTGGAGGTGATACACAATATATATAGTAATTACTTCTAATTGACAATATTACATACTTTTCATAGAAGATCAATCAATCAATCAATGAGATTATTCAAGTAGGCAATATTTAAGTCAATTAATTAGTATAAATAAAAATATCATTCCAACACAGTTCAAAGTATAAAATCGAACCTTCAACTAATGTTCGGAATCTTTATCCAATCTCCTAAATTTAATTGGGGTTAGAAACACAACAACCGTCGAGACTGCATATACTGCAGCCTGTAGCCAATTGATCCAGGCGGTACCCAGGAAAGAGAGACTTGCTAATGAGAAGAACAGGATCATGATTAAATCGAAAAGGAACGAGGCGACCAAAGTGCTGTTGAACTCGGCGATTGGAAAACCTACTTCTACAATCAATTCTTTCAGGATTGGATCTACAGCCGAGAGGAAACTTCCACACACAATGCTGGTGATAGTCAGTAGTATGTAAATATTAGCACCTATCCTTATTATGTCAAGGCAGAGTAACGAGAAGAATACGAGCATGACGCTAGCTAAGGAAAACAAAACAAGGAGGATGAGCTTCTTTCTGCGTGGAAAACAATCAGCTACTTTCGAATAAAAGATTGCAGAAACAGCTCCAGCTGTGGACATATAGAACCCCAGCCAACCGACATAATCCTGAGTCACGTGAACTGAGAGTCTACGGAGATTAGGATACAGGAACCCGTACCAGCCAACGTTCACCCCCACAGGAATAGCGTAGCAGAGAGAGAGAAGAATGAGAGGGTAATTGCGGAAGTAACACTTCACTGTAGCAATAAACTGGAGTCTCTCTACAGTAGAACTAGCACTAGGAGCAGACTTTGGTTTGCTAGGAAAGTAGAGTACAACGAGAACAAACACCAGAATGGCAGCTCCTGCTTCGATGTACATCAGGCGCAGAATGTATCGAGATAACTCGGCTCGAGTACTGCTTGAGATGTAAGAGGAGATATTGACGTCAGGTACCAAGAGAGGACCAAGGATAAAAGACAGTGATATACCAAGATTACTTGACTGTCCGCTAATAGCAGTAGCAATGTTTCTCTGGTTGAGAGGGAACCAGTTCGCTGATAATTGCGTTGTCGCACTAACAACAACAGGGCCAGCAATCCCATTGAAAAACTGAGCAATGACGAGCAAAGTTGTTCCAAATACATTTGGCACAGAAAAAATGAAGCAACGAATGACTCCACAAATACAAACGAAAAGTGTTGCAATCACGACCGAACTACGCAACCCCAACTTATTCATAATGAAGTAGAATATGAGAGTGCCAGGGATGAATGAAATAGAAGCAATATTGGAGAGCCAAGCTATGGTAGTCCCCTGATCTCCCCATTCCAAGGCTGCTTCTGCCGAATCAGCGATTGGTGCCCATGTATTCACTGAAACATTTTGTAAAAAGCAAACAAGACTAAAAAGTATTAAAATGTAGAATCTAAGCACAGTCGACTTCACTGTGTCCATTCTTCGCATTTCTGAGCTCTTAGCACAAGGCGTTTCTGGCAATTTTTGTAAGTGAAGTAGAAACGCATCCTCGGCCTTATAGCCTACAGGCTCATCTTCAATTGAATCATCTTCTGAATTCGAGGGACCGTGTTCTTTTTCAGCTGTACTAGTATCTGTCATCTAATGATGATATCGAGTTACGCATACATGAGGTTATACAATTTTTAGTTTTAAAGTAAAATTGAATTGGCTTTAAAAAGAAATAGTGTGACTTCTGAATTGAGATATGGCAGACAAGACATAAGTAAACATCATGCTGTAACATATATTAAAAAGTACACAACACATGTGCCTACGGTACATGACACATGTGCCTACGGTACACAACACATGTGCCTACGGTACACGACACATGTGTCTATGGCATAGGCGAAACATTACACTTAGCCCGGGGGTCAAAAAAATCAATCAAACAATAATTAATACTGGTTTCAGAGCACAAACATCGATCATTCTGTCACAGTCGTTATTGACTCACACATCGAAGATATTCATTATGGAAAATTCCTCAAATCACCATCAAGGGAGGGGAACCTCTGGTGAGAGCTGGTGTGCTAGAATATTTGTACTCTATGGACTCTGAATCCGTCTTTCAAACGAGTGGGGAAGGGGTAGTTCGAACAGATGCGAGCTTCGACCAAAACTCCGATCTCACTGAATTCCAAAAGGAAGAACTGACCACACTCCAAACGATGTTCATAGACGTATTTGCAGTCAATCCCAAAAGTCCCACTACTGCCAAGGGGCGAGACATCAGGAACGCACAGCCTGTTAAGCAGAAAATTCACCACCGTGCTTTTAGTGACAAGGAGGGACGGAAATAAAGATTCTGTGTTGATTTCAAGGAATTAAATAAGGTAACACGTGCGAACTCTAGGGGATTGCCCCCCCCCCCCGGATTTTAGCCTATGGTCTATGGTACACAACACATGCGTCTATCTTTCTAAATATACATACTTTTAAGGGTTTGTAAAAGTGCCTAAACATTCTAAGTTTTTATACTATCGAAATCCATCCTTGAATGAATCCTTCACATCGTTTAATTAACATTAAAAACCGAAGCCTTTTTGTGATTTTTATCATTAAATTGCTTTCCGCCTTTGAACCATATAATCCTTTACATGTGTTGTGTACCGTAGACACATGTGTCATGTACCGTAGGCACATGTGTCATGTACTTTTTAATACCTCGCTGTAATTAAAATTTATCGAAAGTCACCATTATAAATTTTTGGTTAAAAAATAATACCATACCGAATTTGAAAGAAATATTCTCAGAATCGCATGGACGGACGGACGTAGTACACCGTCCATCCAATAGGGAAATCTCCCCAAGAACGCACTAGATATGTATACAGCAGTGGCGGGCAACCTTAATCCTTAAGTGGGCCCCAAATCTGTCAGTTCTTGTTACGGTCACATCACCATGGCCATAGCAAGAACTGACATTATAACCTATATGTAGGGCATTAGGATCTTTCGATCCATGATCGAAAGATCCGGATCGCGATCCTTTTTTTGAGGATCGAGATCGGATCGATGATCCTTTTTAAAAGTAGGATCGGGATCGGATCGAAACTTTTACTAAATTCGATCCGATCCTTTTTCTTTTCAATCCCCAAGTTGGAGGTGAAAGTGTTGAAATTTATGTTGATTAAATATATGTGTTTTATGGTTTGAATACTAACTTAAGCACTAAGTACGCCCCAGGCTGCTGCAGACGGACGGACATTGCACGCCGTCCATGCCATAAAGCATCTCCTTCCAGGAGCTCTACTAAAAATGAAGGTCTTCTGACTATTATTGAAAGGATCTTTTTGGGGATCGTGATCGGATCGAAGATCCTTTTATAAGTTAGGATCGGGATATGGATCTAGATCCTCTTTTTGAGGATCGACTAATGCCCTACCTATATGGATGCAATGTTACAACTAAAATTATACTTATAAAAGCAAAAATAAGTAAAATAAATTGAAACATCCTATAATGATTATAGAATACACTGCCTGGACGAAAGTATTCGTATACCCCAAATTATCCATACAAATAGTTATAATACTGATTTATTTAGCGTTTCAAGAATATTTAATATGTGAGAGATACACTTAATTTGACTTCAAATTCGAATTCTCCACATTCAAATTACCCACTTTATAAGTTTTCAACTTAATTACTCTTCTTCAAGATTAAGTATTTTCGGCATTTGCTTTCCTATGCCACATGTCACGAGTGATCACAATTGTATATGATGCCATTGGTGGTATGAGGTGGCACAGTTTGAAGATTTTTAACCTTGTGGGGAACAAGTTGAATGATTCAAAAGTGAGTAATTCGAATATGGGAATACGAATTTAAATTGAAAGTTAAATTAAGCGTATCTCTTACCATTTAAATACCTTGACTCGCTAAATAAATCAGTATTATCACTATTTGTATGGGGAATTATGGGTTGTACGAATACTTTTGTTCAGGCAGTGTATATATTGATATTCAGCATCAATTCCATACCAAAATTAGGCGGGCCCATTTTGTATTACAATCACCCATAATAGAGTGTTCAAGAGTCGCGGGCCATCAAATTTAGTCTCGTGGGCCCCAAATGGCCCGCGGGCCCCAGGCTGCCCACCGCTGGTATACAGTATGAGGATGGCCTGTATAATACACACTGATTTAATACAAATTGCTGAGAGGAGGGAGGCATCATGCTGAACCTTTCTTTACATTAACAATTCAAATTAATTTAAACTAAAAATAATGACGATTTTTCTGCTCTGTTGACCTTTTCTAATGTTCACCTGAAGTTATGAATGCGACACGAATTGTTAATTCGACGTAATTACACCTGTGAGGAGTCAGACTGTTATGTGCATGTGTGATTGTTGACAATATTTGGAGTAACCTGTGTACCTGCATCGTTCTGATTAATGATGAGCAATTTGCATACTTGTATTTGCATCAATATGAGACCATGGTCTATTAGTCATTCCTAGAATGAACTCGGAATTGGTATGATATGAAACAATGTATGTGTTTCAATTTACAAGTATATCAATAATATATAGTATGCAGAAGTACAGGTAAACTCCGAGATGCGACACCATAGAGAGTAGGTGCTTGCGCTGGATCTCGGAGGTTCCCCCTTATAACCTTAAAGTATTGACGAAATCACTCTATTTAACGTTACTTTATAAAAAATCTGATATACTTTCCTGAGTGAATTCAGAATTCTAAAATCAGCACACACACATATTAATTGTTGTGGTGATAGATGCAGCCTCTTGTGAATGGCCTCGGCTTCAAGAAACGATTGAACATTTTCTAAAGCCACCGTTGCTTTCTTATGACTATTCAGGTTTAGTTAGGAATTATAGGTCAAATATCAAATATCAATATCACTTAAATCGAATATTGTATTGCTATGTACTACGTCGGGGAATAATGTTTTCTAGAGTATGTCACATCTCGGAGGAAATTTTGCATTGAAAATCTCAATCGGAGTTCACTTAAATGCCGCATTTCGTATTTCGGTGGTGCCCCAAGGGTAGACAACAGGCCCCTCTCCCTTCTCTTTTTTATTTAGAGGAATGGTCGGATTTAGCTAACAAAAATAATTTCAACTTCCTTCGATCGGCATTCTGATTATAGACACAAAAAATAGAGCGCGTAAAGACTGTCCACTGCCTGGCAACAGGTGTAACGAACACTCATTTGTTGGCGGTTTAATCGTACGTTTTGATTGCGCGTGGATTGCCTACTGATAGTGATGGTACAAAGTATTATCAAGAATTGTATAAAGTAATTTTAAAAGATGCAAATAATTTCAACAAATTTCATCGTGCCCACGAAATGCAGAGCCCTGAACTAAGTATCGAAGTAAACTATTTCAAATTGATTTTCTTGATGGGTTCTTTTCGTTTGTGTGTGTTTACTTGCACATATACAGTGGAATTATGATTTACTGCTATTTGGTGTATGAATGTGACATTTGATTCCTCTTCCATTTGTCGAAATCCTCTTCCATTTGTCGAAAAATCCTCTTCCATTTGTCGAACCAATTCAATTAATACAGGAAAATGTTGTTCTTCACATTTGGTTGTATTTACCCTACGACACTAGCTTTTTGAGCAGTAAAAGAATTCAAATTTTATCAGATCATTACTAATCAGAACTAGTGTAGCTGTCACGCCTTATACGGTCCACCTGTGCCATCAGCGGCGCCGTAGGTGGTCCCGGGTGATCCCCGGGACCACCTACGGCGCCGCTGATGGTCCGGGAACACAGCGGGTAAGTTAAAGTGGTATTCCCGTCCCAGAACTATCCAGGGTGCCGCAGGTCATTTCTCCAGATAGTTTGTGTTGCTTATATTCGACATGACTATAACCATGCAAATAACTTGTGCCAGAGTTGAATGTGTTTCGTCACGAGTATAGGTATTGCCCCACTGCACTCTGTATTGAAAGAGCTCCTCTAGACCTAGAGCCAGATATAGCTGCTAACAGGAATCAGTAAAGTTGAATGTACTTCGCTATTTTCTGCTAAGCTAGTATGGCGGCACTGGTTGCACCGCCTTGATCTACACCTACATTTAAAAATTTGCTAGCACCAAAAGTTGAATGTAGTATTACAGGTTGTTCCAGAATATCCTACAACCCACCGCGCCGTCTCCTCAGGATTATTAGCGTCGAAAGCAATAAGAACACAAGGTGATTGTTATGCAAGTAGTGTCTGATGGAAAATTACACCACAAAATATTCCTAAGTACAAATTCAATAGAAATGTCTTGGAAAATGACTGACGTCTAATGTGGAGGAGTACGAGTGCAGACAGTTGGATTACGAATCTAGATTAATTATTTGTCACAACTATTGTGCCATATCGAAAACAATTAAAATTAACTTTCAGGCTAATAGTATGAAGATCATTGATGATCTAATCGATATTTATCATTAATTTCAATAAATAATCTTGACTCGATTCATACTGGAAAGTATAGCAAAGTAGCAGTCGGGGGCAAGTATATATAAAAAATAGAGACGATCATGATAGTAAGTGCACAGATTCCTGGAATGAGTTCAAAGAAAGTTCAATGCAAATTCTGTGATACAAGGGTTAGCCTGACAAGTATGAAGTATCATGTAGGAGCAGTATGCCCGGATGCCATCCAAAAGTGTAAATGGTGCAACGAAAAGGTAAAGAGGAAATTCGTCCCTCAACACTTAGAAGAAAGTCACTTGTCAATCATTAAGGAAATCACTCAACCAAACGAAAGGAAATGCGATAAGAAGGATACCACCCAAGATATTGCGTCCACAGTTTGTGAATATTGTTCGCAAAAAGTCTGTTTAAACGACATCGGATATCATGTGAAGATGCTGTGTCCTGAAAAGATGACAGATTGTGGTAGATGCGGGGTAAAGCTGAGGAAGAAAATACTCGCAAAACATCTGGAAGAAAAATGTCCTGGATCAAAACAAGTTGAATAGAATCAAGTGAGGTGTAGCGAAATCCCCCCAAGACTATAAGGAGTTAGTTCTGGTGGGATTTACACACACACGAACCAATGAAATCCTACGAAATAACATGTGATGTATGGAATGTTGATTGATTGTTTGTATACCTTCAGATTAATCAGAATATAAGTTTAGCGTCGCTTCTCATTCGATATTCAATTAATAAATAAAAAAAGTTAAAAGGACGGAGTGGGGTTGGCCCTCTATAGGGCATTAAAATTGTATATACATTTGTTAATCGTACGCTAAATCTGATCGGTGACACACTATATGCTAGTACCCTTTTGGATAGGATAGAGAAGAGTACTGTATGCCATCGAACAGGGTTCCCTCTGACTTTCTGGGGGTAGGACTTCTGATGGGGACGCAAGAGAAAAACTGGCGGCGAAGTGAATTTAGGTTGAACTATCCGGGGAGAGTAGTGAAGTAAAAAATGAGTTGGATAAAAAAATGCTGCGGGTAAGGTAGTAAGATCTCAACGGCTAGCTAGGATGGGTATTTTACTATGGATAATTCGATTTTCCAACTTAGATATTGAGTCCAAAACGCCAAAGGAGAGATGATGTTACGTATATTACTTACTACACATGTGTATAGAAAGTAATAGCATGTACAGAGTATGTAAGGGATTCTAAAAGTAATAAAAAAACTTTGAAAAAATAAATATTTCTATATTATTTTAATTTCGACAATAGTCAGCAGCCATGCAGCTAGTTTGGTATTGCATATTATGATCTACCATCATAATTATTAGAGATTGGCTGAGATATAGAAAATAACATGTAGACATCAGTTTGTAATATTGGGAAGTCAGTGTGAGCTGATAATGAACTTAACTCCATGTACTTGAACTAAACATTTATATTAAAATAATGTGAGCTATTCTCATCAGTTTGTAAACACTAACATAGTTCAGAATAAGATAGACCGCTCTTATTGCTGCGTACATCTCAGTAAGATCAGTAGAGGACTTTAGCAAACTAGAATAACCTTAGATACGTATTATGTGTACTGCTACTATTTCCTAGCTCTCTTATTACTACGGTTCCCCCCACTATTTCTTCGGTCGTAATATCCACCTCTATCGCCATACCCGCCGCCGCCGTAGCCTCCTTGTCCGTAGTAGCTCGACTGTCCGCCCCCGTAGCCGCCGCTCCCGGCGTAAGGGTTGTAGTACGGCTGGTACCCGCCCCTGCTGTAGCCCGGACTGCTGCCGTAGTAATTCCCGTACCCCCCTCCTTGCCGGTACCCGCCATAGTGAGAGGGGCCTGAACGGTACCCCCCTCTGCGGTCACGAAAGTCTCGGTAGTAGTCTCTGCGGCCTCCTCTTGGCCCTCGAGGGGGGTAGCGATCTCGACGGCGGTTGTCTTTCCGTGGAGCCCATTGCGGTTCCCCTTGAAGAGACTTTATGACCTTGTCCTTAGGAAGTTCTGGAAATCGCACCTCTGAGAATATCTCCCCCTCTTCCGGAATGTAGAAAGCGGTCTTCATCTGCTTCAGGACGGCTGGCCTCGGGATTCTCTCTGCCACCTGTCTCTGTCGGAAGGAGAGGAAGTTGTCGAATGGATGCACTATCACTGCAATGCGCTTAAAGCCTTCAAACTGCTGCATACGCCTGCTCTGGGTGGTCTTGAAGATGGACTGGGTGTCTATTATGAAGTGCCTGTCCTTGGTGGCCGCCAGCTTGCAGAACCCATCGAATATGTTGAACTTGTAGGGCAGGGTCTTCACGGGCGCGGAGTGGTCTCCCTCGCAGTTGGGGCTGGGAAGCTCTGGAGCGAAGAGCGACTGGATCATCTCTGCACTCACGTGGGTGTATCTAAGACTCTCGTTGTTGGCCATGTACTTCTCGGCCCATCTAGTCTTGCCGCAGCCAGGCAGACCTATCAGACACAGCAGCTCCTTCTCTTCGCCGGTCCGCTTTCCTGGCTGTATCCGTTTCTCTCCCTCAGCACTGCTCAGAGGAGAAAAGCCCTCAGGAAGTTCGTGCTGGAAAGGAGTCGCGCCGAAGTTCACTTCGAGCTGGAACTGCCTGCTGGAGATGTGAGGGAAGAGAGCGTCCTTCATTCCCATATTGATCTGGTGCGCGGTGCCCAACTCTGTGCCATTCTTGGAGAACGAGGTCTCGGGGGGATCGTTCTCGAAATTAATTAGAGCTGTGATCACGTCGCCTTCTGAAAAGCCCTCTCCATACGAAGTGAGGTTTCTGTCACGCACGATATGTCCCGAGTTGTCGTAGGCGTACGAGTCAGGACCAGTGCCGCCGAGAAAGGGAGATCTGTCAGTCGACCAGCCGACACGGATGCCAGGCACAGGAACCTCCTCGCACTCGACTGTCGCCTCTATCGACTTCAGAACTCTGCACTCAAACCCGAACTTCCCCTCCTTCAAACCGAAGTTGGCCCTCCCCCCGGCCCAGAGCAGCTGCAGGGGTCCGTCCTGTCTGTTCTGTGCGGTCAATCCCTCCCCCATGATCTGAAAGTTGAGACTCGAGTTTATTGGGTCTAGCACGAACAGTTGGTCATCCTCCGGAGGGACGTAGGGGTCTGGTACCAGTTCCATGGTCTGGTCTGCGTCATCCTCGTCCACCGTGTCAGCTTCGAGCGGCGGGAGCACCTCCTCTGGCTCTTCTACGTGTTTGGGCTTAGGTTCATCTTCGTCCATCTTGTCTGTGGAGTCGGGGGGGACTTCCGAGTTATCCGGGTCCTCCACATTAGCGGAAGAATCCATCTCCGTGATTTGTGGGATAGGGGTACTCTCACTAGTGTTCAACTGCTCCGAGATATCTTCCTTTTGGGGAGACTCTAGGCTGAATTCTTTAGGGGAGGGTTTCTGTTCTGAATCTTTTTGATGCTCCGTTGTGCTGTGGACTGAATCGTCAGGGACGTCAATAGGGTCTATCTCCTCCTGATTCCGATTCTCAGGATCCATGCTAACCGTCTCCCCTTGAACCTGCTCGTCTACCATCGCGTCCTGGAGCCGCTTCACCAAGTCCGCCTTTTTTCCTGTCGTGTCTATGCCTCTACGCTTGAGCTCAGCCTTTAGCTTGTCCACTTTCAAGGGACTCACAAACTCTGCTACTTTATTCTCAACCTCCTCTTTAGAGGACATTTTTCAAATAAGGCTATTTACAGAAAAATGAGACAAGGAAACTAAGTATACGTATGTAGATAAGAAAACGAGTCGAATGATAGTAAATAAATTGATAACGTCTTCGTATTTGATAATTATGGTAAAAGGTTTATTTCAATTTGAATAAAATGTAATGAGACGCTAATGGAAAAGAACAATAGGACGATGTGTCGAATTATAGGATAAATATGGTTCACTATTAACTGCTACCCCCAGGACATGATTGACACTCGACAATAACGCTTTAAAATGTGTTTACTTAAATCTGTGAAAAACAGGTGTGAAAACCGCAGAACTCACATTCCACATTTCCACACATAGTTGGGGTAAGGTAACATGACCAATGGACTCCAAGAGATAGTCTGTGCCAATTAATGGAGACGGAAGCAGCTGTCAAGGGGTCAGGCCATCGCCTAACTGGCCCCTGCGATTTGCACGAGTCAATTGACAAAAGATGGTCAATATAGAACATTAACCATAATTAACTAAAATCGACTAGCGCTTGCATGAAGTATTATCCTAAGAGTTGTAGTGCTTTCCAGCACGAGTTGACCAGAGGTACTTGTAAATGCGGACTCAATTACTTAGGGTATTCCAAAAGTTCTCGCCTTACCTCTGTAACTCAGGAAATACCGAATATAATGCATTTTCTATTCATTTATTGAATTGTTTGGAGGATTAGCTTCTGCCTGGTATATTTGTTTGCTCTGAGAATATTGTTGTCTTGATTTCGAAACTCTTTTATTTTATATTATATATTTCCCAGTTTTGCAGGGTTGCCGTGGGAATGGGAATCTGTGGGATTCTGTGAGTATCTGTGGGATTTCTTGTGGGTTTCTGTGGGATTTCCTGTAGGTTTCTGTGGGATTTCTCACAGAAATCCTGTGGGAATGGATGGGAATTGAAATTTCATTCCCACGGCAACCCTGCAGTTTTGGGGTCAGTCTCTACAATAGTTTTTTGGTTACTGAGATGGATTGCTTAGTTGTAAAATATGAAAATGTTGACAAAATTTGTCAATACATATTCAAGCTAACATTCGTTTCATTTTATGCCCAATAATGCCTACGATTCATATACGTAATGCATATTGCTAAATTCAGTTGACTTTTGTTAACTCTAAAAGTCTTCACTTTTGGTACTTGAATAGCCACAAAAAAACCGTATTAATTAAACATTGAAGAAAGCAATGAAACCAAACTCAGTTACTATCTACTGGGGACAAAAAAAGTAACGACAAATAATATCATTGCATATCATATATCAATAAATTATAGTCGATTATTTCCCGGGAAACGAGAAGTCAATTATATATGCGGGATCCCGGGACAGCAACACTACCCATAATCCCCGCTTTTTTACGCGGGCTGGCACGCGTTTTATAAATCTGCTTATGCTAATACTTTGGATTAAACTTTAGAATTGATTGAGTTTGCCTAAAAGCCTGCAACCCGCGATTTACCCAAATAGTCCGTGCGTGACCCTAGTCAGGGACGGATCTATGGAGGGTGTTGGTTTGGGGTTTGTAGGATTGTAAAGTCCTTCCCCTTCCAACCAAGAAACAAATTCTGCAAAAGTATGCGCCAGTGCTGCACTACCAATCAAACAACGTGGCGCCAGCGCGGCACTACACAGTGGCATAGGCTATGCAAGCATTGCGTAGTGTTGTGGTCAGTGGCGTGGCCAGGTGAAAAAATTGGGGGGGGCCTCAAGATCATGTGACAAACTTTGAAAAAGTGTAGTAGGTTAAATTAGTAAATTGTAAAAATTTTGGGGGCCTAGGCCCCCCCATAGCCACGCCACTGGTTGTGGTTATGCTGGTCATCAACCACTTAGAATTAATAAACGAATCCGACACTGTTTGGAGGGTTAAATATCTGGAAGGATCGAGAAGAAAATAGGGGTACATACCCATCGGTCACTGGGGTTGTCAGTCTCCCACCGGAAGCCGTACACTTTAATTAATGTTAGTCACTCCCTAGGGCAGTGTTGGTGCACGTTTGCAGATTGTTTTAGGGGGGTTGCAACCCTCCCCCCCTGGATCCGCCACTGCTAGTCCATCAATGAACCCATGGTAATATCTTATCCTATCGTAGAGTGTTGTTCTGTCTGGTTGTGTTATACAAGCTACGTAGCTCTAAACTTGATTTCCGCGAATATTGGGATTTCTTAAACTCGCTCGTGCGTACTGGAGTTGCGGTATTGGAAAAACCTATGTATTCTGACTTGCACGCTGTAAATTGCAAATAGCATGCTAGGTCTTAAATTACGTTACAACTGTACAGTAACCTGTATTATCATTTAGATGCGAATTCAATGCCGCTACGAAAAGAAGACAGAGTAAAATCCCGACTTACAGACCGAAATTGAAGGTACAGAAGCATACATGGGTGGTTGGTAAACTCAAGTGCGGAGACTTCTTCGGAGTAGGTGAAAAGGTAAGCAATGCACAGGTAATCGCAGAAGGAAAGGTGATATGCATTGTGGTACCAACTTTCACCATTATTCATCATGACGATGGAAAGACGCTGGAAGATATGAGGTTTGACATTAATGAGAGATACCCGAGCAGTAGAGATGCAATTAAAAGCTATAATGTCAACAAACGCTGGGATACATACAAGAAACAGCTCGTTCAAGAAGTACTGCAAAGGAAAGGAGATGTTTGAAGGCTTCTATGCCATGTCTGTGTGTATACTATTCTGAACCTACTATATATAAGTACATGTATATAGGGTCTTTTTGTCGGAAGGAATATCTTTTTTCTTGTATTCACTTGTCACTTGAATAATTACACAGCAGTTATATACAATTTTCGTTATTTTAAAGGGAGATCCAACCTACATATAAATGATCCTAATGACAAATTACTCGTAATACCGCGGATTTATATTTAGCGGTAGTACTGTTTCCAATAGCGCAATATTGCAATTCATAGACGTTATACGTATGTATAATATGATATGATATCAAAATAAGTCTCACATACTCTCAATATACAAACCAACAAACAAAGTTATTACCACACTTGCTCTTCCAGCTTTAAGCGAGGGGGGCATAGCAAGTTCCTCAGGGGGAGAACTGCAAAGTAGATTTACTGGATGGACAGGCCATAGTATAATAAAAAGGTACACCTTTTTAAAAATATGGCAACAAATTGCTGTCCAAAGTGGTTAATTTTATGTATAAAGTAATCGTGTATTAGATTGAACGAATACACTCAAGTTAATATCGAGAAAAATAATTTTGAATTTTATGGACCATGCTGGTTTGGACTGAAAATGTTGGTCAGACCAGCGTTTGGCTGGTCACTTGGATGTATGTACACCTCTCGGGCTTATTTATTAATCAATTACAGATTTTTTTCTTTATCATACAAAATTTATTTTATAAACAATATTTGCAAATATTGCCAACAGGATAATTTATATAACTATTTTATGAAGCCAGTGATGGATTACTCAGAGTAAACTACCCGGGTGAGTAGCACTGGTTTTCTAAAAAACACTGTTTGAATTATCACCATTGTAGATACGCGGCTACAATCATTTAAAATTAATCTTTGTTAGAATCATTATACCCGCTACTCGCTATACCATAAATTGAAGATGTTTTTTTTGTGCAACGCAGATGGGATACCTTTGTTCACAATGTTTACATATATCAGAAACTAATATATTTGTGAAAAAGAATCTTTACTTCATCATCGAAATATATTTCCTTATTAGAAATCAATTTCTGAGTAAGGAGTATTCGAGATTTGATTTGGTTAATTAATAAACATTTCTGTTGCAAATTTAGTTACCATGGAATCAACAATCATGCATTGATTTGAAGTAATTTCTATGGAAACCATAGGATTTGCGTGGTTGAAAGAGTAATATGCATAGCTATTCACATTTGCTCATAAATATCTTGTAAAGCACCCGTAAAGTATAATTGAGAAAAGAGAAAGAAACTGTTCGGAATTTTTGTCATCTCGATCAATCAGACAACCTTAGGGACACCCGACCAATAACATCTCAGCCATCCGAGCAAAGAAAAACATCCCAGTCCATTTGAGATGGCATCAGATTCAGTGGACACACCGAAACCAGACGAGACTCCTACTCAACCAGAGGCTACTAACCCACCCTCACTTCGGAGTGATTCCACTTCGGATGTAGAGGCAAAACCTGAAACAAAAGACCAGCCTCCCAGCGAAGAAAATACGGAGGGTAGCGAAACAAAGAACACACTGTCTACAGATGACATGTCCAAACTGCCAAGAGAGCTTGGGACTGTGAAATGGTTCAATGTGAAAGCCGGTTACGGATTCATTATGCGCGGCAGCGGGGAAGACATCTTCATCCACCAGACCGCTATCATCAACAACAACCCTTCCAAGTCCGAGCGCAGCGTCCGCGAGGGAGAAGAGGTAGAGTACATCGTCATCCGCGGTGTGAAGGGACCGGAAGTAGCAGAAGTCACCGGTCCAGGACTGGTCGCGGTTTTAGGCAGCGATTACGCGCGCAATAAAGGAGATTACAAAGGAAGAGCGATGGGGCGCCAATCCCGTGTGCGCAGCTACCAGAATCGTGGGAGGAACCCCGTGCCCTCCTATCGAGCCCCACCCCGCAGTGTTCAGCGCCAGATGGCCCCGCGTGAGCCATACCACTACCAGCAGTTCAGCTCGTACCCTCCCCGCAACGGCTTCCGCGACTACCCGGAGCCCGTGTACCGGGACAGGCCGTACGTGGAGCACTATCAGTACAGAGACAGGGAGCGGGATAATGTGAATTACCGCGAGAGGGACGGGCATTACAGAGACCCGGGATACGACCCGACGGGACCCAGGCCTGCTAGGAACTTCTACTCACGCCGAATTACCAGGCCGATTGAAGGAGACCGAGATAGGGAGAGAGAACCCGGAAGGGAGAGAGACGCCGAGAGGGACAGAGACCCCGAGAGGGACAGAGACCCTCGTAGACGTAGAATGCCGCGTTTTGATAGCGATAGAGAGTATCGGGAAAGGCCATTTGATGGGAACACAAGAAGAGAGGGTATGGAACGGGAAAGAACAAGAGGGGAGGGTGTAGAACGGGAAAGGACAAGAGGGGAGGGTGTTGAACGGGAAAGGACAAGAGGGGAGGGTGTCGAACGGGAAAGGACAAGAGGGGCTAGGGAGAATCGCACGCGAGGAACACGTAGTGGTAAGCAATACCCACGCAGGAGACCGAAGAGAGAGAGGGAGGACAGAGAAGAAAAGGAAGCTGGCGAGATTTCGCCCGTTTCTTCAGATCATAATGTGAACAGTCTAAATGATGAAATGGCAGATCTGCAAATCAACGGGGAGCCAGACTCGAGTGAGCAGGTTAATGGAGAGAGTGCGCCGATTGTGGACGTCAAAAGGGTCGAGCCCCTTGCATCAGACGCTCCTGAGAGTGGCTCTGTGGAAGCTTAGACAGTCCCATCCTCCGCTTTCATTGCCTTTGTAGCGCCTTTAGATCTAGTAGCATCCCGATCTCAATTTAGTTCCATTTGTCTTACTACTTACTACAGCTAATCTCAACTCGTGATAGATGTGATCTTGGAAATTATCATCATCTCTAGTCTAAATCTATTCTTTCATGTTCTACTTATCTATCTACTTTCTACCTTCGCGACATCTACTCCATCTCTATCAACTAGTTCTTTTCGCAAACTTAGACAGCTATCATTAATCGTACATCAGGTTTTCACTGTTAGTTAGACTATTCAGTCGACATTCATGTATACCTAGTTGCATGGGATGCTTTGAGGCAATGAGATTATAATTAAAATATTTGTTTACATATTGTGTTGTTGCAAGGCAGGTTGCTACTGGAATACTGTATTAGTATACAAATGAATGGGAATCAAAGGTGATTTTTTTCCGGAGTCATGAGCATTAACAGAGACTGCTTAGAGGAATGCAAACAGAGATAGAGTCAGGGGCAGTGGCAGGAATTTAAGTTCAGGGCGAGGCGAGGCCAAAGAAAAAAATCTGGGTTATTTACTATGATTTAGCTTAGGTCGGTCCAATGAAATCCCTGCCGCAGAATCAAACCGGGACAAATGCCCCCCTGAATACAGTTAAAAATTTGGTCCAGTCAGGCTGAGTCAGGTTTTCAGACAACTCCCTGGGTCAGGGAAGCGGGAAATAGTTCACGATACTTTTTTTCACAAAATAAAATTCGAGTTAGTTCTTAATAATATACGAACGTTGCTGCTTGCTTCAAGCGTAAGTAGAATTGCGTGTATTATACTTGCAAGACAGGAGAATGATGGTGACTTAATTGTTAGGGCGTCCCACTCAATATAGAGATTTGGCATCTCCGATAATGGCCTTTGAGTATATGGCAAGGATAGCAAAACAAAAATTGGACTACAACATTAAAATGTGGTAAGGCAACTCCAGACCTGCCATGCCAGCGGCTATGCCAATGGATGTCTCTGTAGGTAACGCTTATAGTATAATATAATATAATATAGGGTAAGATTCGGTAAAATGGACAGAATCTAAAATGTTCAAAAAAGCCTCGTTTTCGGCGTAGAACTTGTTAAACCATGTTATTATCCACCAAAAACAAAACAAAATCCCCTTTGGTGCCACTTTTGTTTAATCCTTGGATGCACTTTTTTTTTTTAATAGTAGTAACTGATTTTCTAGTGATTTTCTATTTATAGTAGTAACCCCAAACTTATATGGCTTCCCCATTGGAAATGGCTTAAACCGGAAATGACGCAACACATTCCTGTGGCAATGAAGGGAATATTATTAATAACAAGGTTTAACAAGTTCTATACCGAAAACGAGGCTATTTTGAATTTAGATATTTTGTCCATTTTACCGAATGTGAACCTTATTCATTAATATTATTAATTAAACTAGTGTATACATACCGTATGGGGATGCTGATAAAGCAGGTGTACATGCGGACGTTAGCACCGTCCATGTCATGACGCAGCTCCTTTAATAGTAGCTGCACGGGACAGATATACAACTGATATGGCAATTGGAAATCAAAAATCAGTTCGTTTTAGCTTTATTCTGACAAATATCGGTTCTAAATTTAAATAATCTTGAAAGAACTGGAAGAGCCCTGTGTTAATGTGTGCATGTAGCTACATCATGTACAAGTATAATTGAACTGAGGTAATCACGTTGAAAAAGAAGTCACAATATTAGTCATACAAGTACGTCCTACATATGCAACACATTAAAATGAGAAAATGGTGAACCTGAAAAGATAGGACATCTGTTTTCAACTCTACCATCACCGACGTTGTATCTACGAGTATATGTGTAGATTCACTCATGTGGTGATAACTGATAAGTCTTGGGAGAAAAGAGAGCTCATTCAGTATAGGGATATGTATTCTAAAATTCAGATGTTTCGGTATGACTAAATAAATTCACCAATTACTACTCAAAGAAAAAGTGTGTTTATCCGTTCGTAAGCAGGAATTTTCTAAAATAGAATGACTTCCGAGAATAGTTTATTACAATTTATTTACACCTACCTAGACATAAATATATAGATGATCATTGAACATAAAAATATTGTAACTTGACGAATCATTATAATCCCAACCGTACTGTAATAAAACCGTATAAACGAACAATGATGCATGGAATTTATCAACTAGGTGAATCGAATCCTTCAAGTGAGGGCAGATGACCTGGAGGAGCGATGTGATTGCCTAATACATTTGGGACACTTGTTAGGATTGTAGCAGCGCGAGTGGTAGCAAGCCTTGCACATCTTGCAGCGGGTCACCGTGTAGAGGTCGAAAGGGAAGATCGGCTCCTGGTGTTTGCAGTACTCGCAGATGAATCCCTTCCCGCGGCAAGAGAAACAGTGGATGATGTGTGAGCGGAGGTCCAATGATAACTTGTCGAGGAGGGGCATTAAGGTGGCTTCGCGGACCTGATTCAGATCTGAGAGTGAGTAGAGATGGATGTCTGTAGCCCAGTGTGTGTGTCCATTGAAGAGTGCTACGAACTTGGATGCAAACTTACAGGAGCGAATATAGGTGAAAAGGTGACACAGCTGGAACCGCTTGATATACACTTTGTGTAAGGCTTTCACTCGTTTGTAGAGTCCCTGGTTGATAACCATCACGCTAAAGAGAGGATCGTTCGAGATTTTGTTGATCAGATTGTATGCAATGCCAGAGACGGAGTATTTCTTGAAGTCCCAGGCATTCAGTATGTAGGCGGGCACATTGACAGGTCTTGGCGCCATGCACGTCTGGCAGAAGTACTTGTTGTAGTAGTAGCAGAGGTTGAGGTTCTTGTAGAAAGAGCGCTCGATGTGCATTCCACATCCCGCGCATAGGAAGCTCTGCTGCACCATGGCCTGCTCCAAGGGAGGAGCAGGGTGCAGACTGAAGAGGATCTGAGGGCGGGGCGGCGCCCACTGGTAGTTCCCTCTCAGCCGAGTAGAGCCCGGGTTGAGGTGCACAGGGGCGCACGATGAGGGAGCGGGCCTGGTGGAGACAATCTCCGAGAGGAGACGGGGAGGGAGGGGCAGGAGGTTCTGAGGCGCCTCTGTCCGGTCTACCATCCACTCGAGGGAGGCGAGCACGTGGCTGAGGACGGCGCGCTTGAGCACGGCCTGCGCGAGGATGTCAGTCGAGCTGGCGGGGAACTGGAAGGACAGGCTCTCCCAGGTCTGCCGGGGACCGGCGGGAAAGGGAGAGTCACTCGGAGGAGGCGTGCCGGCCGGGGAGGCGAGAGGGAGGGGAGTCTCGCTGGTTGGTGTGAGGTCCGGAAGAAGGGGGTTGGCGGTGGTGATGGAGAGCAGCGGCATCCGTTTGTAGAGGGAGAGCCTGCTCTTCATGTCTTGGATCACTTCGTCGTCCTCCAGGGCCAGTTCTTCGCCCTCGTCCTCGCAGTCCTGGTACCGACCCGAGAACATCTCCTCCACGGACACCAGCACCGCCTCCGAGAGGGAGAAGTGCAGGTTCTCCTCGTCCAGGGAGCTGAACCCGCTGAAGCAGCCGCCCCCTCCCGCCCCCTCCTCCCCTTGCGGGGCCCCGGACGAGGCGCTGGACTTCAGATTCTTGGCGAAGGAAGGAACCTCGCTGGGAGGAGGAGAGGGGTAGCCCGCAGGAAGCTCGGGGTCGAGTAGGGTCACTCTGCTGGCGGAGGGGCGTGTCACCTGGTAGGACTCCGAGAGAGAGGGGGAGAGGGCAGCGACCGGGTGGGAGGCGGGCCTGGGACTCGAGAAGAGATTCGGTCTCAAGAACATCTTGAAATCCGCTGACATGCTGGAAGAGAGCTCGTTGCAGCGCGGGAGCAGAGTGTGCCCCGTGGAGCGAATGCGGCTGTGAATTCGCTTGACACTGAACTGTTTGTCTTTAGAGCCGTCGGGATTGGTGGCGGCACACTGACTCTCAGGGTTGCTGCTGTAGCCGGACTCCTTGCCCTCCGACTCGGAGTGAGGTCTGACAGACAGTCGCAGCATGGTAGGGTCCGGGGTGGAGTAGCGGAGTTCTGGTCCCCCTCTTTCTGGTTTTATGCTTTTATGAAGTTCTCGAGCTACCCCGGACATGAGGTTGCTAAATATAACGAGATAAACAAGGATGATAAAGGAATAAATCTATCTTCACTTCTGAAAAGTCCCCCATAATACTGGCCTGCTTATTCCTTCCTTGAGGAATAGGAACTTACGGGTCCTGAGAGGGGGCCTGCCCCCTCCTAGTTTCGCCCCTGATTCACTTTAAAATATGCATTCCAACGGTAAATTTCCAGTAGACAGATTCTACAGAAACAAAGCATTTGTTTACGTAAATATGTGTCTGATACTGCTTCTGCTTCCTTTGCAATGTGACATGCCATAAGAGAGCAAATTCATTGGTAAACTAGCTAATCAGAGAATCAACACTAATTCAATCTCAAATCATAATGAGTGCAGATGTCAGAGCAGACCTTGACGTCGGAGATCGTCATATGTCTTGCGCGTGATAACATTCCCGAGAGAGTCCTCGTACTCCACATCACGATTCGAGTCGAACCTACTGTCCTCCCCCACCGACTTGACCTTGTCCCAGAGCGCCAGTGCGTCTTCGATGTGAGTGACGTTGGCGAAATGGGCTGTGTTCGGAATTCCAAGTTTCCGCATGCCGTAAGCGTGTCGGTATTCAGAGAAATGTCTCTGGAACGCTTTAGGCCCCTTGTAGACGGCCTGTCCGCAGATCTCGCAGGTGTAGTTGATGTTGAGTCCGTGCAGCTTGTAGAGCCAGTATGGAATCGGCTTCCCGTCCCAACCCAGCTGGATGTTCTTCGGGTTGTAGATGATGTCCTCCTCCTCGGACGCGCTGCTCTCGGCGCCGCTCGAGTCGTCATCCTGCTCCCCCACTGTCCGCGAGAGCTTCCTCTCCGCATTCTCCTTGCTGGCTTCTCGCTGCTCCCTCAGCTGCTCTCCCTGCCAGTACACGGCAGCCTCCAAGGAAGCTACTTCTTTCTGGAGAGAAGAGTACTCCTTCGCCCCGCGAGCTCGGGACAGCACTCGCTCATCCCATTCTTCTCGCGGCAATGCTCGAATGGTGAAAAGTCTCTCAGCTCTCTCCTCCAGCGTCCCTCCGCACTTCAGCCCCCTGGCTTGCAGGAGCGTTTTCAGAGTCCCCATTCCGAGTCGGGAGAGCTCTTGTGCAGAGGAGTATTGGGAGAGATCTAAGTTGGAGGTGAAGGGTCTTATCATGGCACTGCCTGGGAGGGTTTCTTTCTCCCAGCCCATGAACTGTCCTACCTTCCATTTATCTTCAAAATTCTCTAACACCGTCGCAATTTCCTTCTGAATGTCGAGCAAAGGATGAACTCTCCCGAGCAGATCACTGAGGTAGTCAGAGAGGTCCGTGAGGTATTGCAGGTAGAAAGATGTCTTCAACTCCCGCTTTATATCAGCCAGGCGGTCAAAGGTAGAGAGGTAGTTGATGTAATCCACTCGAGGCATTGACTTGAGGCTGCAGAATTCTCTGTGACACCTGTGCAGGTCTAGACAGCGGCCATAGCACTCTTCGTCTGAGAAGGTCACCAGTGGGACCACCAGCTCAGGGTCCAGTCTCTCCTCTGCCAGGCGGGAGAACTCCATAGACATCGGTTCCTCGATGTTTTCGGGGAAAGTTTTGTGAAAATCTTTAATCTGTTTGAGTCTTCTGTAAAATTCAGGAAATTCTTCATGTCCCGAAAACCTACTGATCTCCTCCCTCTTCATCCCGTCCTTGTCCTCGTAGAGGGCGTACAGCGTCTGAGACATGTTGCAGAAGCGCTCGGACAGCATCTTGCTGCGGTGTTCAGAGTTTATTTGCTCTCGGAGCATCGGACACCCGCCTCGGTACTCCTTCTCATCGGTCAGTGCTTGTTCTATGCGTTCGAGTTCCTCGTGCGTTCGTCTCTGTCTCTCGACTACGGTCTCCATCCCACTGCTGCAATTGAGTAGGATCAGCAATGAATTCAAAATAATTTCTGCTCTGGAAGACGTACACTAATCGACGGGAATATATTTCAAGAAATTAGAACACAGAAATTCTAGTAGATAAGTCTATGTAAGAAGATAAATGCATATTTGCATAAACTAGGGATTATTATTATCCTGTGAGTTCACACAATCCGTGATATAACGTAATGAAATTTGGGCCTCATTGGGGAAGTGCACATACATCCAGACTTCTCTACATACTGAAATGCAGATACGAATACAGATCTAGAATAATACAAATAAGCGCGATCGATCCGCCGATATGCAAAACTGCCAGGATAATATTTGAATGTAAACTATTCTATTAGATACCACCTACTAGTAACTAAATTTTCAAACATTGTGTTGTTTCCCTCAACCTGTAATGTAACTAAATCGTGTGATGGCAAGTGACAAATCGTGAGATATGGAAAAATAGTATTACATAGTGGTTATAAATCGTGAGATTTGAGAGGCCTGTAGTTTGCAAGTTAAAAAAATGTGGGTAGACAGATCGATAGTGCAGCCCCATTAAAAAGCCAACGGGGGTGTTAAAATTATGCATACATACAGCCACATATATACGTAAATATATTCACATTATGGCCATCTAAGTGCAAAAATCAGATTCTACATAGTGAAAGACCCTAAATCAAAAAATTCAATTTAAGCAGGAGAGTCAAAAGCTGTTCCGTGACAAAGCGACACAAACCATACAGCACGGCACGGGTCTAAAAGAAACTCGAAACCCATAAAAAAGTGAAGACAAGCATGATAAGTGGGATAATTTATTATGATTATTCTAGACAGCTAACACAACATATAATAGTTAAGCAGGGAGATATAATGTAATGGAAATAAGTGAGATGTACAGTGGCATTAATTAGGTTTTAAGAGATAGAGACAATCAAGCTGTATTTAAGGATCGTTATCTTTCAGTGCCGATTCAAACTAGAGTGAACTTAGAAGCTAGGAGGTTTCCCTGAGTGTAGGAGAAGGGCTGGAATTTGTCAATGGGAGACTGTTCTACATGGTTACCATCAGCAGCCTGTGGAATGAATACGGAGTCCCCGGCTGCCCAAGCATTACTAAAGCTCGCAGCGATCTTAGAGCTCTTCTTGATTGATTCTCTGGAATCAAGATCTGAAGTCGAACTAAACTTAATTTTCTTCTCTTCGAGCACGTCAAGAGAATCGATGAGAGGATTCGCCAAACTGTTCATTTGCAGCTCATTGTGCAGCATCTGCTTCTCCTCAGTGGTGAGGGCTGACTCCTGAGATCTGGGCGTGACCTCAGACATGGGGTTAGACAAATCCCCTTCATTCTCCAGCCAAGGATACAACTCAAAGTTCTCTTGGTAATTAAGGACTAGCTGAGTGGAGTATTTGGCTAGAGAGATACAAGCCATCCAAACTTCCAACATTCTCTTGCTAGGGAAACACATGTGTACGATCAATTTCTCAACTTGGTCCAGGCGCCCGGCAGGGACCAGCGAGCAGCAGAACTTATCCGGAGACTTGTACATCTCCACGTAGCGCTGGCCTCGGTACAGCTCCACCTTCTTCCAGGTGACTAGGTTCACCAAGTCCTTGGTAGAGCTCCTCCTCGACTTGGAATAGTATAAACCGGAAGTTCGCAGGACGCAGAATATTTTCCTCCAGGCCCCCTTCTTCCCGATCTTGATATTGAGGACGTTGGAGATGGGCGGAAGTGTTTTATCATAGAACAGTTCCTTGATCAGGATACGCCTGCGGGTAGCATCGTCGAAATTTGAATCGTTATTAGTCGCGAGTGGGTGGATGGCGGGCATGAACAGTTGAGGCTTTTTCAACAACAAATACTTCTCCGAGATATTTTTAAATATAATGACATTCGTATGCTGCCTCGGCCAATGAGCAATCACGTCCAGGAGAGGTTCGTGGTCCTCAATGGTTCTCTCCAGTCCAAGCGCAGTCAGGAACTCCACCAAGCACCAGTTGGGCCCGGGAGTCTGGTGGTTCTTTTCTGCCATGGTGTTGCAGACACTTCTCGCAGACATATTCTCAACGATCTTCACCATCTTGTAGGACATGTTGATGTCGTAGATCTTGAGCACTAAGCGCCTCTGGTTAGCTAGACGTAGCTTGGAGAGGGCCAACGATATCTTAGCTTCCTTCGAGTCATTCGGACTTAAATGAGTTTCAAAAACGTCATCTTGACTGCTGATAGAATGCTGGGGGACATGGATAGGGTCTGGTTTGTGGTTAGTTTGAAATGAGTTCTTAACTTCAAAAGTGTCGACTGACTGGGGCGTAGAATTACTCTCAGGCGATGCAAGATCGGAATGCGAACTCTTCTCAGGAGATTCTATCCCCAGCGCCATTTCATCCAGGTCTGCGATCAGAGCATCCAGGTCGTCTAGCGCAGAGAAGGAGTCACATCTGACAGATGCGGTAAATGAATCGGTGGACTCTACTTCCGGGAAAGAAGGAGCTCTGAGATGAGATAGCTCCTGTAAGCTGAAGTTGCTGCCGATGGAGTCGGTTTCTGAGATCTTTTGAGAGGAAAGGAAGCCCTTCATGTCAGACAGCTCATTCAAACAGGAAGCTAATAAGTCATTGGGAGGAGAGCAGATATTGAATTCGTCAAGCATCCGCATTTCCGAACCGGTCAGGCCCGGGATTGAATTTTTGAACAGCTGATTCTCATTTGAATCGGGTATAAGCGGACGCAAGCGATCAAGATCTGGAAGAGTTACCTTCTTAGGTGGGGCATTCTTTTCAAATGAATATGTGACATGCTCATCCCCGAACAGTATTTCAACCTCGTTGCTGCAAGAGAGATTGGGAGAGATCTGAGGGCTATTCTTCTCCTTTTTATGCCGACCGATTTTAATCATTGTCCCGCTGTTAGTAGGCGATACAGGATTGCTCTTGCTATTCGACTTCAGAGATTGTCTCTTGTGGTGGAGGGCAATTTCGAGTTCTGTCATTGGGGAGGGGGGTTTGGGAGGCCGCTCAATTCTTTTGCTTAGACCTGGGGGCAGTAGGGAGGTTAGAGATATTATTTCGGGAATCAGGCACGGTGGAGTGCCGTGTGTTAGTTTGGTCTTTGAGTTCCTAGAAGGAATGGGTGGAGGGGGGTCCATTCGCTAATTTAGTGAATATAACCATAGTAATATAGACATTGGACACTATTTTAGTCCTGAAAACACCTTCCTGATTACACCGCCTCTATTCATGAAGATTAATTGGTTTGAACCAGTGTTTTCAAGAACTGTATAAAACTGGATTACTTCGCACAATGATACAATATCATTTAGATTTATTTACACATATAATCATGAATAGCGAATATACAATGAAATAGTACGCGCTTATTGTAGAAATTAAATTCATTCAATCTCACTCATCGTCCTCTATAAAGCACTGTACAGATCTAATCGCTTAGCCCCCCGCTCATGTTAAAACTTTTGAAAGCCACTTTGTTAAATAATGAGTTCATCGCTCTGTTAACGCTGCCGTTTACTATTCTATTATTTGTGTAGCACAATAAATTTTCTTTTTTCGTCATAAATTGATTAGAAAAGAGATGGTAAAGAGCAGGTGCGACGAACTTTTCGAAATCTAAGGACAATTTCGGGGTTCCAGGGGGGGCTCAGCCCTAAATTAGTATTGCGTCTATGGGCCATCTTCGAATCCAGGGGGGGCTCGAGCCCCCCCAGCCCCCCCGGGTTCGGCGCCTATGGTAAAGAGTTTACTATAAACTTGGAACTTAATCTTTATCAGATTTATATTTAGGATGAATCAAATGATTTAATAGACTCGAGTCAGCATTACATAATATCTCTATACCTACCTACAGTCAAACAGGAATTCTGCGCTTCTACGCAATATGGTCTTTCAAATGGTAGTTGACGTAATAACTCGAAGTTATTGTCAACCATTATCTTTTATCTGTAGGTCAAGACAAGTTCGAAACTAGGAAAAGAACTCCATGTAACTAATACCATTTAGTATGAGAATAGTCTACGGCTTCAAAGGTATTCGGATGTCACAGAATAATTCAACTAAGAGAAGTTAAAAAGTGCAAAAGAATTAAAAATTCTCCTTATCCAATTAATTACAGCATGTTGTCCGTATAGATCCTGTGGGAGGGAAATATTTGAATCGATCTATTTTTGAGGAAATATAAGTACTGTATATACTCAAACATCGACCGTTGATCAAATTCATACCATTTACAGTTGTTATATTTGTAGGTAAAGATGCGTCGATTTTCCAGATAAAGTATATAGGAAATACAGTCGACTCCGCTTAATAGGGCCACATCGGTCAGAGGACATTTTGGCCCGATTAACCGAAAATATTTTGTATTAGCTTCTATGTGTGAGAGCTATTCTGGTCCTACCAAAAGTGGCCCGATTAAGCGGCTGACCCGATTAAACAGTGGCCCTATTAAGCGGAGTCGACTGTATATACGTACAAGCGCGCTTCGCTTGATTGCGCTGCGCGGCTGGCGGACACTTTGTGTCCACCGGAGGAGGATAACATCTCTAAATATGTGTGTCTTACTATTATAATCGATATCACTAGAAAAATCATCATATTTGTCAGTTTTCAAATTTTTTGATGCGTAATAATGACGTCATAACAGAGGATGAGTCATCATTTTTTATGATAGTTGCATCATATTTGAGATATATTAATATACACATTCTATTAAATTTGCAGCCTTCTATCACCTAAACTGTTATGAGTTATAGTCGAAAACTGAAATTTCTAATTATTAAAAAAAAGAGACAATGACGTCATAATTCCATGATGAGTAGACGTCTGAACTCAGAACTTAGTGGAGCCATAGCCCAAAGACTCCCACATGCCCAAAATCAGCTTCCTGTGCCTGGCAGTTTCTCCAATCAATTCATTACAGATATATATATATATATATACACACTAATCGAGTTTTAATAGTAAGGATGAGATAATGTGGTAATTTATCGTTTGGTCGTTGACTCAGATAACAGCAATACTTACACATAACAGCAGAAATGCATTTGTAGTATATGAAGATGATTCAAAACAATTTTTCCCTACGCCTCAACCCCTCTTGAATGAATAGAACAATATCGCCAGTAATCCGATTGGTCTCCTCCAGAGTGCGCATGTGCTGGCGAATGCTTTCCAGCTGCGCTGGTTGTTTGTTCACAGTCTCGAAAGAGTTGGCAATATCGGATTCTGCTTTCTCTAGATAGCTCTCTCGCGACATCAATTTTTTCGCAGCTCGAGTAATTGCCTCGGAACTTCCGGAATCATTTACAATTCCTTTCGCTAACTTTCCAAACTCATCAACTTCTCCCGCCACCTGCAGTACTATCTTCTCCCGTGCATATTCACAATGTAATAACTTGCTTTCAGCTGCACTGGAGTCGTTTTGTAGAGTCATGGCAAGGCTAGAGGGAGCAGAACGGAAACAAATAAAATTCAACCCAAAAGCAACAGTATGGCGCACTCAATTAGCACCTCTAGTTTTACGTGTATGGAATTAATCTTACGAAATTGGAGTACGGCGCCATTTATGGGAACTCTTGATTTACCCCAACTCTATAATTATGGTGAATTAACGAGAGTAGACCAATCATCAGGATGGAAACAGCAATCCGAAAATGTGTCCTGTTAACAGCAACTTTCATAGTTTGTTTGGAGTCTAATTTTAGATATAAAACTAGTAATACGTATTTAAATTTAAGTTGATGCAAATTGTCTAATATTAAATTTTGAAGGGATTTCCATAACACTAACTAGCTGTTGACAGCTGTTGACAGCTGTGAACAGCAACTATTTATTTTTAACAACATTGAAAGCATCAATTTGCTATTATAAAGAACAGTACAGTAAGCAGGAACTATTTAGCTATAATTTGAATCTTGCGGGGAAGAAGCCTTACTGTTAACAACATTTCTACAATTCCTGCAAATCATGAACGAACAATAATATTCGTTGGATATCAAATTGAAAATTAAAAACAGTTACTTTGATTTTTAAGTTGATGTTTTAAGTAATTTCATAGGACCACTCAATTGGACTTTTTCATATATGTCTGTTCAATTAAAACACTTCAAATAAAAAAAACCGAAAAGAGGAAAAATGTTAAAAAACAGACCGTGGTAATTCAATATCTTAAATAGTAGTTTTAAATGCTTCTGCCGCAGTGTTAAAATCGAGAGATCAAACTTGAAAAGAAACCGCGGAATTCACCCACAAATTGTCTACGCACTACTACAGTAGTACCTTCTATCTTAGCTAACCTTATACGTATAAAGTTTCGGAAATGCGAAGTATTTAGAGAAAGGAAGCGATTTGGGCAGAGAAAACTAAGACTATATAGACACAGATCTAGATGCTGCATTCGACAGCCATAGTAGTATAGCTCCAGAAGAATGGGAACACAAAGTGGAAATGTGTACATATGTTAATACAGATGTCGAACAAACAAGTCAATCGCCTGACTCGCTCTGAATGAGATGACTCTGCTTAATCGGGAGATATGGGGTCCTGATTAAGCGGAGTTCCCAATTAATCGATGAAATTTAGCATTAGCTTCTATGTATGGGAACTATTTCGTTCCTGGAGATTTGTCTCAATTAAGCGGAGCCACATTGTAATGAGGTTTATTTTGAGTGTGCTTCTTATATAATTGAATAGCAAAGCTACAATCTAATCGTATAGGATGGCCACTTTGAAACAAGTGTGGATGATCCCCTGGTTTGTGACCTCTTCTAGAGTTCAAGAAATGGCTTGGATTTCTGGTGAAGCTGGGGTGTATATGTGCCACCTCGGTATACGATTTTGATATGATGATAAATCAACATTCAGGGATTTGTGAATTTTTAGCTTATAGCTAACATTATCATGATGCAACAAATCTAATACCTCGTTTTCTTTTTTTAAAAGCATGAAAGGGAAATTTAAGGTACGTTTATCTGTCTAATACTAAATCGGATCCAAAATCTAACTCTGGCAAAATTGTGGCAACTGAAAGAAACACGCAAAGTCAAATTGCAAAAGAATATCTTAATGCACAAATATTACAACGCACACAACAAACAAGTACGTATACATCTAAACAATCCTAAACATAATTATGCATCAACTTGAAGGACTAATCGCAATGCTAGCGAGAGCTCATTTATTAAGATAGTAATTTTGTGCTCGGATAATATCTTCTTTTTCACAGAGGACGTGGAAGTAAAGAGAGGAGGGAGACAAGAAGCGATCCTCTATGATGCGAGCTGTAAGAAGCGAAGTGAGCATTATGTCGCTGGGCTCCCTCAAAATGTGCTCTTCCAAGCTGAGGAGGCTTAGTATAGTTTTAGCAGCTGTGAGGGGTGCCAGTCTGCTCTGAGGAGAACTTGAAATAAGACTTAAAAGGATGTACTTCAAGAAATTACGCAGCGGCAGAGAGGCAGATGAATGGAATGTGAATGCATCTTCACAGTTGTATTTCTGTAGAAATGCAATATAAAATATGGCCAATAGTAGTGCCCCTTTTATTTAGATACAATCATGCCACATCATACTGAATTTAATATGTATAGTATAACAAAAGAAGTTCTATGAATCAAAAGATACACGTAATCAAAATGATCGGAATCGAGACTGCGCTACTTTTTCACGCTGTCCCAAATGGAACTGAATTATATTTTTAACTTCATCATGCTATGTGAGGATAAATTTGAGCCCTCACCTCCTGAAAATCTCAACCATAGATTCTCTTTCTTCCTCCCCTTTCTTTTAGAATCAAGTATTGAATATTGAGTAAGTGATGGAGTGGAGCTTAGGTCCGTGGGATAATTTACTATAAATTTCAGAGATAGTTTCTAGAAGTCATTATCTCTTAAACCTTGACCAGGACAGTAATCACGACCGACACCAAAATTTATCGTAAAACAATGCATCTTCCAACCTGGATATTAAATTATATTGGAACATAGATCCACACATATCAGTTTAATTAGAATAATTATGAATTGATTCAATTGAGTCAAGAAAAATCTTCTCAAACTTAAATTGGGATAATCTTTGCCTCGTTTTAAAACTTTTTTCAAACTAATATAGTCTTGCCTGACTCTGCAGTGTAGATTGTATGATGACACAGTGATTGTATTCTCGATATTAATAAGTAGACAATACTAAACGATTGCGATCGTTATGAATGGCGGACACTCCGTCGCACGGACATTTCGTCGCGGACATTTCGTCCTCTGAACATTAGTTACCGGACACGGGTAGCGGATCTTTCGGAATTTTCGTCCCCTGAAATACCCCTTTCGCACCTACTTATTTCTCAATCAAAGCCCTCATTTTCACCTTTTTTTTCAAACATACTTCACTCCAAAAGCCCCAAATTCCGTTCCTTATAAATTAGTACCCGTTTATTTTAGTCTCTAATGAGGCGAAATTCCCGTGAAACAGAGACGAAAATTCCGCTACACATTGTCCTGTAACTGGTGTTCAGAGGACGAAATGTCCGTTTACCGATCGTTATACCACATATTCGGAAACTACGTCTTGTGATAAGAAGAATCCTTGCTTGTAGAATAAGATGGACAATGTAAATCTTATCCGAGTTTAAACCTTTGAATCTATCCACACGTCATGAGTAGCAGATTAACAGGTGAAGTACTATTACTATTTTTTGACATAGCCTGTCACTCACCTGCATAGGCCACAGATCCGCTTCTTTCATGAAAATATTCTGATAAAAAGAACGACCAATTGAATATATATCTACGTGCTGGTATGGGAGGGCGACTTCCACCTCTGAGAGCTGATCAACCGGAAGTGAAGAGAAGTGGGAGAGTTCGGGTGCGAAGGATTCATTGCAGTAGTATGGGATCGTGTTGTTGAGGCTCTTCATGGTATAAGGCTGCGATTGAGAATTACTTAGGTAGATACAACAGGTGAAGTTGGAGAGAAGAGCCTTCTTGTGTTTCCTAGTAGGGATACATCACAATAGTTTATATGTAGATATACAATCAATCTTATAAGGCTAATAGCAGGGTACATACACGTCTACAATGATATTCTGAGGGTTTAGGTTCCTGTGTACAATACCGTACTGTCTGAGATGCTCTAGAGCCAGCAGACAGTTAGAAAGTATAGAGAGAACAGTCAACTCTTTGGTAGGATCAAACCCTTCCCCGAAATCCTCTGATTTGATATGTAGAAATTGATCGAGGGATATTTCTAAAATCGGTGTCATCAAGAAGAAGGCAGAAGAGCTGAGCTGCTGACGAATAATTTCTTGCACGTTTAAGTGCGTAGAGTATTCCTCGGCAGAGGCGCAGTAGATGTGGGACGGCTAGTGAAGGGATCCATGGTTAAAGAAGGAACATAATCCTTAAGCCACGCGAACAGAGAATCTACCTGTAGGATGAATGGGTGATACATGATCTGGTAGGCGGGATCATACTTCCCGAGATATTTGAGCAGTTTCTCGTTGTTAACTCTCCCCGTAGTCGAGTTGTAGAAGAGTCCGTGCTCCGAGGTGAGAAGAGCGATCTGAAATTAAAAAGTGGAAAAAATAAATCCATAATTTTAAACCAGTGGAATAACTTAGTTAAAATTACTGTATGCATTACAAAGGATGGCAGCTACTAATCGTAAACTGTATCTAGAAGATCCAGAATCGTAATAAGGATTTGGATGATAACTTTCTTAAACAGAAACCATGCTTATTGTGATAGAAATATTTAACAATTATTAAGGTTTTCTGGATTTAGGGTTGGCGTCGGTTGATTAGAACTTCGAAGGCTATTATCTTCTATTAGCCATAATACGATCTGCCCAAAATGGGCTACCAATCTTGAGTCCTAGCACAAAGGCCCTACGAATCCTCATCACGAGTCAATGCCCCTGAAGAAGTACTGCACCTTTAGATTGAATGCTCCCATCTTTTCGCCTTTTGCGTCCATAGAAATAAGTTCAACCTTGTTGGAGTTAGGGTCCTTTATCAATAGACATTCCTTAGTTATGTCTATTATAAAGTCTATGCCTAGTCGCATCCCATTGCCAACATTGAAGTTGGTGTAGAGGTCATATATGTCGACAATTCTGGATTCAGAGTAGATCTTGCTAATCAGGTCAGAAATCTCGAGACAAGCATTTTCTATAAACAAATTTGAATATGCATCATACATTTAATAAGTATAAATCATCCTAATCTCACAGATTTCGAATCTATTCTTATTCATAAAGTATTTCAGTAAAATCATATTACAGTCAATAACATTTAAATCTCGACATTATTTTTTTTGCCAGGAAGCCTCATTTTTTAAAGAGGGCTATCAGATTGTACATATTTTATACAATCTATCTTTACAATAGAGTATAACAAATTTCTCATTGAATCATGACTTCATTGTCACTGTGATTTTTGTTAATATTGTACCTGTCACACTATAGATAACCTTAAGGCGAAATAGTTAAAATTGTCGCTTATTTCGGATATTGGAGTGCAAGATCAACAAATAGTATTAATAACGTGTCGAGCGAAATTTTCACAATGAAACGTACGCTTTAAGGTATGTAGGATTGAAAAAAAATGTTTGGCGATGTTGTTTTGACTCGCTTGTCTTTGCACCAGCTCCTTCACCATGCACAGCCTGAAGCAGAGAAGAGCTTGCTGGGAAGGCTGGAAGCAATCAAGCATGTGCTTGATGATGTCCTCCGACAGGGTGCTCTTCTCCAGCATACGGTTCACCTCAAAAGCAGAATCAGTTGATTGTCTGGAGAGGCCAGCTTCATACCTCACTAGAGGAAGGGTTGTGTAGGAAGGTAGCTCTGAAAACTTACGAGAGCAGTTAATGCGCAAGCTAAGGAGTGTGTCAAATGAAAAGAATAGATAAAATGTCAACAAATGTAATATAAAATTATTAAGAGATTTTAGTCAAGATTGTTTATATTCACCTAGAAAAATCATGGTAGCCTTGCTCGGAAGCGGATCTGTTAGGAGTTATCATTAAGTCAGGAGGACAAGGAGAGAGCAATTCAGGCAGACTCCCAATCATTGGTTCTAAACAAAGAATGAAATGAATATAAGAAGGGGATATCCTTGGTGAAATATAGTCACAACTATTTAAAGTCGAGTTCTTTTAGAAAGAGATTTTCTAGTTAGATTTAATAGTATGTCATAATGCAGAACCTCTAAGGAGATGGCCCTATGGGAAGCACTCCGTCCATCCATATGATTCTGCGAAATATTACAGGTGTATGTATTTCTTTTATGGTGTAGATGACATCAACAATATATTCCCGTAAATTAACACTATATTCCCGTAGTTGCCCTAAGTACAGTATATCCTCATATTTTCACACAATTTAGTGTGCTTCCCATGCTATAATTTTGGAGTTTGGATCATAGATCCAATATAACACTAGCATAGTTGAACAGTTATAAAGTGAGTGCTGGTGTCCGACAACCGTAATTCCTCCCTTAGCAAGAGTTCAAAGATAATGGATCGAATTTTTTACCCAACCTTTCGATTTTAAAAATCTCGAAAATCTAGAGGCTGAGTCAGTCTATTACCGGTGTCCAGATTATATATAAGTATGATATATTTAATATACTAGTATATTGGTGCAATTTACGAAGACAGATAGGTACACAGATTAACATAAAAAGAAAAGAATAACCGAAGTAGAAAAACTACTGACATTTTAATTATGATGTGTCATTGGGTCCGAAAATATTATTTTCTCTATGGCAAGGGCTCCCAACCTTAGTTACCCCCTTGAGATCGTAAACCTATTCCCGTACCCTGTGAAGTAATTTAGTTCGTGGAAATCATACGCCGCAAGTAGCCTTCGACAGACAATCAATTTGTTTTAATTAATGTAAAATTGTGTTGAAAAGTCAACACTCACGTTATCATTTGTTAATTAAACACTTCGCGTACCTCTAAAAAGACTCAAGCACACATAGGCGTCGATGATGGGGATCTGGGGCGCTTGTAACTGTAATAGTAATTAGGTATAGTTGAACCCAACCCTGACAGGCAGCGACACATAAGTCATCAAAATATTAGACACTGATATTGAGGTTTTTAAATCCATGACTTACAAATTACTTTTAGAATATAAAGATCCCAATTTCAAGTCGAGTATGTTTATTATTTGTTAATAAATCATTAGCTTTGGATATTCACAGCGATCTTTTGAAAATATGAAAACATATTTTATCCAAAAATATAGGAAACGAAAACCCATCATCTGGTTAAAGAGGCATATAGGCATTTCAACAAAAATGTCCATTATTATAAGCTATTTTATAATAAGACTGCTACAGAGTTACGATCGTAACAAATATCTCTGACCACCAGGCCAAATTATGGAAAAATTATGAGAATATATGCTTAATTTATACCTAAAATATTTCTTAAAAATAGCCGACAATGTTCAGTTTTAAGGCCCAATGAGCACGAGCATTATACTTCAGAAGACCAGTTTTAAATAAGAAAATTTGGGGGAGGGGGACAAGCCCCCCCGAACTTTCCGCCCATGCAACGCAGTAATTCCATATTCATACCAAACGTAGATAGTAACCTCATCTAAAACCCATTCCACTCTCAATCCAATCAGACTTTCCAATGCTAACTTATTCGCGGTTAATATGTTAATGTGCCATCGTCTCCTGATTCAATATTTTGTATTTAAAGGTATTAAACACACATCCTGATGGCTTTTTAGTTTTAAAAGTAACTAGGAATTAACCGATTACTTTTTTTCCTCATTACCTGAATCACAAGGAGAGAGATGAACATAGTTGTTTAAGAACTTGGGGGCTGTGTCGTGAGGAGGAAAATCACTCTCTAGCAATACATCCTTGTGGCGAGGTTGAGCACTAAAGATAAGTGTAATATATAACAGTATCGAAGTGTTAGGATATTCTTTACAACAAATTGACTTATTTTCGATGTGTAGTAAGTACTTACATTGAGCTGGGACTAAACAGGGGGAGAGAGATAATAGGAGCATTTTGGCTGTTCGTCTCCAGAGGAATGCTGAGTGATCTGCAGTTTGGATCTAAATCTAAATGGTTGGAGATAAAACTATATCATAATTTCAAGAGCATAGATAGGTACATCTATTTCACCTTTTGCCTGATCAAAATCTTTCAACAGCTGCATAATGTTGAAGTGTGAATTACTGGCTGCCTCCATTGCTGGGGTCTTGCCCATATTGTTCTTCACGTCGATAGCAGCTCCAGCCTCCAACAGTATATTCACACACTCCTCGTTCCCTCGACAGCAAGCTAGATGCAGGGCTGTGTCTCCGTTCGAGTCCTGGCTGTTGATTCCAGTGGTGTGTTGCAGAAGGAGACTGAGGATGGTCTCATGGCCCCGGGAGGATGCCCCATGCAATGGGTAGAAGTCCTGCCCTGTCTTCTGGTTAGCATCTGCATTAGACTAGGAGGGAGTGGGTCAGTTAGTAGCGGCACAACAATAAATAATACATTTGGTGCAAAGCTGAATTTAGACATACGTAGTACAGTCTAGAGTGGAAAGTAACTATAATACTTTATGAATAGAGGCAGTGGCATTAGCTATTGGAACAAGACTGTATATTTTGATCAGAAAATATGTAGAATTTGATCAGAAATGTGGAATTTGTATTAATTAGTTTTGAAATTCCACATTTCTGATCAAAATTTTACATATTTTCTGATCAAAATATAGTCTTGTTCTCATCATAACTGGACACACTTATTGCAATACAGTTTCCAGGGAAAAAGTAGGGACAGAGGTTCAACAAAGGAAATTGCTACTTACGGATATCAGAAACTGGCACAGTTCAATATTCCCTGAGCATGCGGCCGAATAGAGCGGAGTCTGTCCTTCGTTGTCAACACAGTTTACAATGCTCGAGTTGGAATTTAGATAAGAACGAACTAAGTCCAGGTTCCCCTCAGAGCAGTAGTGAAGTAGCTCATTGACAACTCGAGGTTTTTCTGAATCTGCATTAGGATCATCCATTTAAATAACAATGAAGAAAAGTAAAGCGAAAATGATACTGAAAGTCAGATTCTCCAGGAAAACTCCGAATGAGACGCATATATATATGATATGGCATTCTAGCATAAACAATGAACTCATAACAAGTAAATTGATGAAAGTGAAAGCGAATCCAGTTCTAATACTGTGTTGTTTCAGCCGTCTTGCGTGATTAAAAGCAAATAACGCTGATAGTGTAACTAGTTTTAAGTTTCAATATGAAGCTTGCATAAATAACATTTCAGAGAAATTCGTTCTGGATGATATAATGGATTATATCATCTAGAATATCAGCGATTTGGCTTATTCATTATAATAATGAATTTAGTACAAAAGGTAAGGAGAGACATGAAACAACAGAATTAATATTAGTAATACCCTTAGCATGTGACCATTTTAAACTAGCTTTAATTTTCAATTAAATATACGTATGTGCTTACGACAACAAATTAAAATTATAGATACAAGTAAGCCTTAACCATTATTGATGAATAGAGTATGGGGTCAAGACTCAAGACGATAATGAACCATTATCGTCTTGAACCCACCACATTCACACGATTCGGCTGGCACGAAGAGATTCTAAATCAAGGACAGAGTCTATGTAGCATTGTATGCCAAATTTTAACTCCCCGATCGTCGGAAGAAGTAGAGAGTTCCGCTCCTAAACCCTCAAAAAATGATCGGGAAGAGCGCGGTTCTGATACAAAGTCAGTACTCGAAATTAAATTTCTAAAATCCATTTTTAAAGCTTTAATTCAAATATGAAATAAATTTGAAATGAGAATTGATACCAGTATACTGTGCAGTCAGCATTCTCTAACGGACAAGTGTTTTAATACTCTCGGTATTTTCTACCATATTAGTCAATAGCTGGTGGATCTATTTGTAAAAGACGATGCACTTGAATTATAATATACGGTATTTTATTCCAAATTCGGAATAAAATACCGTATATTAGACTGCATTAGAAACTTTATACACAAATCTTCAACTCCAAGATAAAATACTCTTGTTCATGAAAGTGGCGGAAAAAGTGAACTCTTTGATATTGAGTGTTCTAGTCTAGACTCGAGAATCATTTGATGTTGAGTGATTCTCTGGACTAAACTTTCTGGTGTTAATTACAGTGGAAAATATTGAGGTGTAACCGAAATACCTTCGCTGCGATCATCCATTAACTCGGTTTTTCAAGGAAATTTAAACATCAACCTTCATAGACTAGGCTGCCGGTTCTATTGAATGCAAATGATTTTATTCGATTCGATGAATAATTCGGATTAACTAATAAGTAGGGCATTAGTCGATCCTCAAAAAAGGATCTAAATCCAGATCCCGATCCTAACTTATAAAAGGATCTTCGATCCGATCACGATCCCCAAAAAGATCCTTTCAATAATAGTCAGAGGAAATCATTTTTCTCCTGGAAGGAGATGCCTTATGGCATGGACGGCGTGCAATGTCCATCCGTCTGCGGCAGCCTGGGGCGTACTTAGTGCTTAAGTTAGTATTCAAACCATAAAACACATAAAAAAATATATTTAATCAACATAAATTTCAACACTTTCACCTCCAACTTGGGGATTGAAAAGAAAAAGGATCGGATCGAATTCAGTAAAAGTTTCGATCCGATCCCGATCCTACTTTTAAAAAGGATCGTCGATTCGGATTTTTCGATCATGGATCGAAAGATCCTAATGCCCTACTAATAAGTTATCAAACTAACTGAAGCATCACGAAAAGTCTACGCATAACCTTTAAAAAATGTGTCTATACTCAATTAAAAATATAACATGAAAAATTAGTTATAAAAATATACACGTATACGTATATATATCCTTACCTTTACAAGCGACCAGATAATTTGTCACCAGTCAAAGATTTGCTAACTTCACAGGCCTTCAGAAGAACCTTCCATATCTTGAGATAAAGATTATTGCTAGTTACGTAAATCGCAAAGGAATTGAATATAATAAGCGCTACACTGTCAGCTTAGCGATGACTGGCTTTATCCTCGATTAGCTGCTGTGTGTACGAGGGGTACAATGCTGGATTCTGCTTATTGTACTGATTTTTCCTTAGCGCCATGCAGCAAATTAATATACAGTCGACTCCGCTTAATAGGGTCACATCGGTCAGAGGACATTTTGCCCCGATTAAGCGGAGAACCCTAATAACCGAAAATATTTGTATTAGCTTCAATGTATGAGAGCTATTCTGATCCTGCCAAAAGTGACCCAATTAAGCGGAGTCGACTGCACTTGTAGAATGATGAACAAAAGGCCACTGTTAATAATACACTTGTTTCGGCGTTCAAAAAAGGGCCTCCATCGGATGAGTGCGTGCGGTATTTCAAAATAATTATCTCATTATATTACGACATAATCAAAGCTGATAATTTGACGTACTGTCAAGAAGTATCTGCCTGTGTACAATTTGGTCTGCCCATTTCACCACAGATTAAACCATTTTTAGTCCGAGTTACTTAGTATACACTAATTATCCCGACAAAAGTATTTGTACACTACATTATTTCCCATACAAATAGTTGAAAATAGGATTTTGATGAAGGAAAAAGTATTCCAGCTCTAAGAGATACTAAAAGTCTGATTTAAGATTCGAAATCTCCACATTCGAATTAGTAATAGTTGAAGATTTCTAAAAAATTGTTCAACCCAATAAGTCAAATTATCAACCTGTGGCACAAGAGGTAATTCATCACCATCATGTATAGTGGTAAGTAGCGACATATGTGGCACAAGGTGGCAGTGATTTATAATTTGAAAACATTGAGAATTAATAATTGAATATTATACAATAACTAATTGGAATGCGCAGTTTTCGAATCTGAAATCTGATTAGTTGCACCACTACCGTTTAGGAGTTCTGATCTTCATGAATAGACCCATTTTAGTATTAAATGCGCATAAAATAATGAAGTGTACAAATACTTTAGTCCGGGTAGTGTATGGTCAGTTCGGACCAAATATATCAGACGTTTTGTCCAGCTGTTCTGCACTATACCTTCATTAATCTGTCTTTTCAATCTTCGCTCGATCACATTGATTTGTTTAAACATTGGAATGGAATCAACAATTTTTTTCTTCAGTGATAGGAAGTGTGATCGTTTTGTACAGGATTTTCGTGAAAATCGTTTGGATTGTTGGTGAATGGAGTTTTATGTCTCTTCTCAAGGTAACACATCTTTCCTTTCAGCCCCATCAATATTATTTGACTGGTTGCAAAGTAATTCTTTTGGTACCTCGTGCCTCGAAAACTCAACCATTCTTAAATTCACTAACGATGGAGCCCGCCTTTTGATCCTTTAATTAATATGGGACAGCTGCTATGTACTTTTTCTGCGCTATGATTTTCACGGATCTGTTTTCTTCGTTCGAGACGCATACTCCATAGCCCCTTCTGGAAAAGCGTATCTTGCAGTCGAATGAACCTTCTTGCTTCCTGTCTATCACCTCTGCATCTTCTTTGCTAATAATCCATCTCTTTGTCGCTGGCTCAACTTCTGAGGGTAACTGCGAAACGACTGCGACACATAACTGTTTCGTTGTGTGATGCAATCGCCCTGTCACTGTCCATAAGTTAGTAAAGAAGTAATGGATTCTCTTATATTCCATTGCGTTGCCCGATATCGGTCAGTAGCCTCATAAATGTCTATCGAGGGGTCTGTCACGCCAAAATTGATCTGGGCTGAATTTGGTCCACTAGACCAATTTTGACCGCGGAACAATTTGTGACATGTCCAGGTATAATGATGGAACCGCAAGGCTTCCTTTAGCGTCTCTTCTTTTATGGCTTCTAACACTATTGCTTTTCGTAGTGGTCAGATAAGAAGGGAGTATCTGAATTGCAGCTTCATACATGCCAACTTGAGCCATGATAAAATCGGGACGAGGCGCTGAAATCCGCCCAACGGTTGGACATGCTTGCAACCTTTTCTCCCCGCTGACGAACGAGAGTACTTATGGAGGCAAATAAAGTTGCTTTCAATCTCGATTCGCTAACCCTATGTGAGAAGGGGAACATATATTTCCCTTGAAGCGTCCATTGTTCAGATAACTAATTGTTATGCGAACGTGAAGAGTAAATATAGAGCATAACGGGTTATACGGACAGTTTGCTACAACAGGGACATAGGTCCCAAGTTTGAGTGAGCCCAATGCGGGTCACCTTAGTCACTAGGTACCATAGTCACCGTTTATGATTCTGGGAGCCGGAACTGCCCTACTACGGATATAGTACTTGCTATTACTACCATTTATTTTTTTGGAGGAAAAAAGTAAGTAAATTTCTGGATGGCGGGCAAAAGAAAAGTAGCAAGTAAATTTTCCGGGCACCTTGAGCAACTGGACATGGTAAACATTAAGAAAATTCTGATTCTGAAATTACTCAAATATTTCTACAAATCGCTAGATGCCAGGGTTGGGTTCAAGTACTTTTATTACCAAGTTCAATTTTATTATATTTTATGTAAATTTAGATAAATATACTAAGTACGTACCATGATTCAATTATTTAGATGAACACAACTGTAAAGATAGAAGGACTATACTATTGCATGTTTCCCTAATGAACATCAGTGTTTCAAAGCTTTTGTCAGATAGGTTACATCTATCGGGGCGATAAATCATTCCAGCGACACTGAAAAATCGTTCCACTGGTGCTGATGATGCTGGAATTGCTAAATATTTTTGAGCTAACAGTGAAAGTTTGTGGTAAGTGTTTTCATGAATTTTCCAGAAGGTGAGTGGATTAGAATCGACAGGAACACAGGCTTGCTGAGATAACCGTCCAGTTCTGTTTCATCAGTATATAAACATACTTCTTCATCATCGGATTCCATAAATGAAAATACCGTAGTTCATCTTGACATTCTAATATCACGTATATTTTGTTTGTTCAATTGAACTTCAACCATCTTAGACAGAATATAACTCGGGGGGCTCGAGTTCCCACTGGATTCGAAGGTGGGCCATAGACTCAATACTAAATTTAGTGCTGAGCCCCCCCTCTAAAACTCCGAAATAGTCCTCAGATTTCGGAAAGTTCGGCGCCCCTAACCCACCCACCCCAACTAAATGCTAGTAAAAAAAAGTAAGTAAACAAAACTAAAATGGAGAAAAAAATGAAGTAGCAAGTAGAAGGTTGGCAAAAAAAATTTGTCAGTCCTGGAATCCTTGTGCCCTACCCCAGTTTTGTATTAGTATTTTCCAAATCCTGGCTTCTATATTAATAATTATTTGCGTTTGAGATGTGAGATACTAGGGGATCCTGGCCATGTTCCAAGGAAATGTTTTAAAATTATTCCCACTAAAGCTGTAGTTCTTGAATTCTGAAAGTATTTCAAGTGGATTGGTTCTTACAAATGGCATTTCATAAGGGCATGCCTAATTTCCAGGACGGGACGGGACCGTCCCGGAAAATCTAGATACCTAATTTCCGGGACGGGACGGCATCCCGTCCCGGAAATTAGGCATCTTAACCAGCGGTGTTTTGCCAAAAATAGAAGTGGGGGGGGGGGGCGCTTCCTAAGTACTTATTACCTTTTTATTATTTGAGAAAAAAAGGTAGTAAGTAAATGTTCTGGATGGCGGGCAAAAAAAAGTAGCAAGTAAATTTTCCCGACACCTTGAGAAACTGGACATGGTTAACATTAATTAACCCCAACTTGACGAGGAATGTTGAATTGAAAGTGAAAGTTAATTGAAAGTGAATTGAAATTGAAAATGAAAGTGGGGTCATTTCTATTTATACCTTTGACCCCACGTCAAATTAGGGTTAAGAAAATTCTGATTCTGAAATTACTCACATATTTCTACAAATCGCTAGATGCCCAAATATCGAAAATATTCAAGCTAGACCCTTGTATTTATATAGTATCGAAAAGTATGTAGCGGATAAAATGGGATTAATATTTTAATTTATTAGTTTTATTGACAAGTTTTGAATGTATTATTAGTATGACAGAAGGTCAATATGAACTTGTATTTAACTTAAGTCGTTGATTAATTAATTTGGTCCTGGAAAAATAAAATTGAATTCACATCATCAATACAAACACAATACTTATCGAATAATTATATGGCACTGAGCGACAATGTCGCTGACTCTTGCGATAATAACGCAACGTTTTCAGTGGAGAATGCTACCCATTTCAGACCGATTTAGCAGCATTTTGGGTAGGAGATATGGCTCTCAGGTTGTCGAACGGGGCATTTACTAAGGTGGATGTCGGTTTTTAGGTGAGGAAATAGAGCCTAAAGACCACGGATCGCAGGAATTTTTAAGTTAGTCCCATTGTTGCTAGAGTAACTCTAGCGATACTATCGCTAGAGTCAGCGACATTGTCGCTCAGCGCCATACAAGTATTCTGATTACAAATGTAGAAAATCTTACTGTAAAGGTTAAGCCGGATCGGTCATAAATATTGGTACGGCCATTGCCGGACCAATATATTCGGCCGATTAGGCCAAATATTTTAGTTTAGCCATGACCGGACCAAGTTGACTAGTCAAACATTGGTCCGGCCAAAGCAGGACCAATTTTTAAATATTCTTTCGCTTTTAAATATCTGATAGCTTGGTTTTGTTCAATCAAACATACGTAGTATCTAATTGACAAAGTACCAATTGGAATTGAAATTTTAAGTCTAAATTTATGTTTATCTAACAGGTTTCGTTGCTACAATACTAATTTCAATTCAGTTCATATTTTCAATATTGTCTAGCTAGGCACTAGTTCTAATATTAGATTCATAGTCTTAGATACCATATTCGCGCATTGGTATTTCTTTATCTGTATACTAATTTTAATCCATAGATACCATATTCAAACAATGGCATTTCTTGAAATTTCGGCTTCGCAATAGCTCTCGTAACATTCTATAAGTAGCTCTAGTATCTAAGAAGCGAGAATCAGTATAAAATATGCAATTATCAATCATTCAATTATATTTTTCTTCAGTTTGAGTGATCTTAACCAAATTATACTAAATTTCAATCTACCCTTAGCACCTGTGTTGAGGTATATTATCTTAGTTATCTTTTCACAGGCCTAATGACTTGTCCTAATTCAACTTTATTACTAATATAATATTCTCATGTTTTATCTTCGCTAGCGTTATGGATCTCTCTCAGCACTTCATGCTCTACGACAACATTCCCGCAAGTCTGCAGGCAACCGACGAGAACTCTGAAAATGAAGTTCCCAGCAAGCCCTCAATTCTGCAGATTTCAATGGAAAATCAACTAACTTCGAATCCTCCTTACCTGAGCAAGCATTTACTCTCTCCTAACTCGAAACAAATCGCCAAGAAGCAACGTCGGTCCAATAACCAAGCAGTGTTCGCCTGGCTGGACGACAACTATGAGTTGAAGGAGGATGAGTGCTTGGCTCGTAGTGTAATGTATAACCATTACCTTGACTACTGCAAACGCAATGCGATATTTCCTGTCAGTCCGGCTTCTTTCGGGAAGATTATCAAACAGAAGTTTCCAGAACTGAAGACACGGCGGCTTGGTACGAGAGGACAGTCTAAATACCATTACTATGGCGTCTCTATAAAGTCTGGGTCTCTCTACTACAGATCCTCTGAGCACAAGAACGGCCTGTCTCGCTTCTCCACTTCAATAGGCAATGGCATCGGCACTCCACTTACTCCCAAGAGTAAAAAGGACAATTCTTCTGTTTGCTTTCCTAACGTCAAACTGAGAACGCCTCTCCCAGACTTCCCAGACACTTCTTACCTCGACCTTTCCCCGCCCTCTTACAAGACCAAGCTGGAAACCTTCATGATCATGTACCGCACTCACTGCCAGCGCATAATGGACTCGGTGATCCGCGCTAACTTCGAGGAGGTGAATGACTTGATGGTCCACTTCTGGCAAGGCATGCCTCCGCACATGTTGGAGGTCCTCAACTACTCCATCACTCTGCACATCATCACCATCTGTGATATCATGCTGTATCGCGTATTGGGAGAAGTCCTCATTCCAGCTTCACTGCAGGCTCTACCTGACTCTCTTCTCTCAGATATCAAAGACTTCGCTTTGAATATCAAAGAATGGCTATTTGAAGCCCTATCCGACCTGCCTGCTACGCTAATGATTAGGAAGATTGAACTAGCCAAGAGCTTCTCAAAGATTTTGATCCGTCAGACCACTCTCGTGATGTTAGCGCAGACGGCTCGCGGGGTACTGAGAAACTGTGAGTCAGTCTCTATCATGCTGGAGGACTGGAGAGGGATTAATTTCCGTGACATAGCAGTAAGACTTACGTTTTTCAATCAACCTGCCCAGTCAGAAGAGAATGATCTTGTTCGACTCATCTGCTACGAGCTGGAGAGTCTCTTCGTCAAACAAGCCCCTCTCGACCTCTATCTGGAATGGATCGACTCGATGATCAACTCGCAAGTCGTGCTTCCAGCTGCGTCTAACATCAATAGCTTCAGGGCTAAGAGTAGGCGGTTTTTGCTAGAGTGGTTTTACATTGGAAGAATCATAGAGGAAGAAATGACAATAAAGTCTGCTCCTAGCTTCGGCTGCTTCCGGCTGCTCTACTTGATGCTATCCGAGTACGTATTCTACATCATTGAACACCTGATCTACCAGAAGATCGAGAAAGGATATGAAGACGTCCTGCGAGAAATTTTCATAGCACACAATCCCACTCAGCAGCCACTTGAAAAGATTCCGACTCGGAGCATAGAGATCATAGTGCCCGGGGGAGACCTCTCTCCGGGGCTGGACGAGCGCATTCTCCCTTTCTCAGAAGAGTATCACTCATCCAGGAACTATCCGACAGGCATCCTCTCTTATCCAGTTTTCTCCAAGATTCCATTCACGGAATGCGCTGCTGTAGAGAAGAATTCAGAGAAATTACCAATCGGTTTCCCCTCTGGCTCTTCTAAGAATATTGTTACTGAGCCTGTGATCAACTCAGATTTCCCCTCCCCTATAGTTCAATCTGTCCCCATCGATCCAACAAGGGGGGTGTTCAGATTCGACTTTCCTCGGATTCTTCCTCACCACGAGAGATTAAAAATTCCAGTCTTAGCTAACAACCCATCACTTCACGTCCATCAGAATAATGATTCCTCCGACACACCCTCATCCCGTCGTTCTCCCACTTGTTTCCGCCCTGCCAATTCTCTCTGCATCAATGAATCGATTGACAGACAAGGCTCAATTTCAAATGAGGTTTTTAGCAATGATTTGTCTTACCCTCCTGGATTTGATTATTCTGATGATTGCTACTCTCACAGTGATCTCTCTGACATGCATGACCCACCAACAGCCATTCCTCAGTCATTATTTCCACAGAAACAGTTTTCTTTCCATCCCCGCAGTCTCCAGGAGGAAAGTCCATTCCCTCCACCTGGGATCAACAAACTCCACCCCTCAGCCTCTCACCCTTACGTCCTCGCCTCAGAGCCTGCTCGAGACCACGCTCTTCAATCTGCCGTTTTAAATTCAGGGCCAATGATCACTTCGGCTCGTCTAGTTTACCCCTCTGGGATGGCGAACCCAAACTTTTAACATTTGAACTATTCAACTTGATTATATTTTAGCTTACGTGAAGTGGCTGTATTTCTCAGAGCCATATCACTTATGCATCATATATTAGATTTCATACCTTCTTAGACATGTTTTCAACGTATAGAAAGAGTCCAATCAAGCTTTTCGATCACTTCAATCATTTCATTTCGACTGCACATCATCACTCATCCTGATCAATAGTTACGCTTATTTTTGATTCTCATAATCATCTGACATATTGTATCTTTCACTTGTAACTTGATTTAATACTATTATACTTAGTTCGTGTTAATAAGTATGTATTTAAAATTTTCCGAATAAAGCATTGGTACCCGTCAGGGCCTTAAAGACAAGGGATTTTGAGTAAGACATCCCCAATGACGGTAAATACAATTTGGCAGAAATTTATTCGAGCTCATCACCCCTTCCTTTGCAGCTACTCTATTACTTGTTCGAGAATGCTTAGTGTGTGTGAATAAGGGCTTTTATCCCAATTGAGATGTCCATTGAGTGACATTATACTTTTAGGTTTAATTTATTCCACTTATTAGTACAAGTATTTCTGATTTATTCGAACAAGTCATATGCAAATTTAGACATCTTAGTGTTAACCTATTTATTTTCAGCCGTTTGATTAGCTCTGAAGATGAAGCGGAAATAATGTCCATTTGGTTAACTTGAACTAATGAAGTCTGATTCTTTATTTCCTCAATCTAGTATTGTTCCATCTTTCACTTCCTCTGAAGCTCTACTCGCTCTCATTTCACAGTCTTGATTATCTTTATTATATTTTTCCGATTCGAGATTAATTGTTACAATGTTTATGGTTGCTCCCTCATTTCATTACAATGAATGAATTCAGAGGAATCGTTTCATCTGATGATCCAACAGGAATTAACTACGACATTCTTATTTGTTATCAACACCTAACCTAACTTCCGCGAAATTGACATGAAGTATATATACACGCACATGTTTGCTCTTAGCATACATTTCTTCAAATGAAAATGGCTTCAGATTCCTGCTTTATCACGCTTATATTTATAATAGCATTATTATGTTTACTCTCACAATTGTTACTCTTTCCTCAATACTTTTCTCTTACTTCTCCCAAAGACTTGAATAATGAAGTTGAGTTGAATTCTCTTTCTTTCAAATCTAACTCTTCCCTGAGAAGCGAACTCACCTATGATCCGGTCATCCGCACCCTCACTACCATTCCGAAACCCAACTACGACTTGAACATATACGCACTGCCGGTAGGCAATGGTGATTGTACAATAGTGCAATGCCCGAGTGGAGAGCTTATAATAATTGATGCTGGTAACACTGGGGGAGAAGGCTGGATGGAAGCTATGATCGCTACATTCTTAAAACCTCAACTCGGAAAGATTTCAACTCTCATTATAATGCATGCGGATAGGGACCACTTTAGCTACATTCCTGAATTATTCACTCTCAACGACGTTCCGAACTTGCAACGAATAATATTAGGCGGCAGAAAAGACGACTATACTTCCCCTCCATTCCGTAAATGGTTGAACCAGCACGCCGAGGTGGTTGAGTACATCAATAACGGAGAGCCGTGCATCGGGAAGTGCAACAATGATCCGCCTCAGTGCAACAGCGGCAAGGACGGAGTCACGTTCAGGTACTTAGGTGCCAATCTAGGAAATTCAGTGGATGGCAGAAGCATCATGATGCAAATAGTAGCTGGCCCCAAGTTTCAAATGCTGCTGCCAGGCGACTTCTTAGGCTCTGACATTGAAGAATTACTGGTGAATGAGTGGGAGAGGAGAGGACAACCCCTGAGGTCTACTCACCTGAAAATGTCACATCATGGTAATTCTATACGCGCCAACAGCAAGGTGTTTCTCTCCGCAGTGGCTCCATCATTCGCATTCGCGAGTGCAAGCTACCCTGCTCCCCCGGAATGGTACCCTTCATGCGAATCTATTAAGACACTTTTGAATGTTGGATCGATAGAACTAAGGAGAGTGCCTGGTCGCTTCTCGTGTGGAGATGAAGCTGATAGGAAAGCTATCCAGTATGAAAACTGGCCTTATTCCATCTACACTCTATCTCCAAACATAGGAGACTACGAGATGGTAACAATCAATGTGCCCATGCCCCCAAGACCTCACACGAATTATTCTCATCTAAATTAATTAATTACCTCTGTATGTATGTATATACTACATATTGAATGTTGTAGTTCAATTAATTACTATAAACAAGTATTATTTCATCATTGATCAGCCGGGATTAGTTTTTTAAAATACTTTGTTTTCAGAATAAAAGCTCCAGCTATGAAAAAATCCTGGAAAAAAACAGGGGTTGGAACAGTGACTAGACTATTTCACTAAAAATCTAATCTAACTTGCCGAATGAATTAATACTTACGGTATAACTACTTGATAGTTGCTCATGACGCATCATAACCGAATTGGTACGGAATGGGATGAAAACCAGGTTTTCCAGGCGGTAAAACCTGTTTCTTTAAATTTCTGAAAAAAATAAATCAATTAAATAAAAATTGTCATTGTACAGACTGATAAAATACCATCACTAGAGGCGCGATGATGATGTCCCTATATCCTTTGTTAATATCAATATCATATTGATTTTACATTAATATAATATTGATTTTACATACAGTTTTCCGTATGAAAATCGGGATTCCTGTAGTGAATCAGTGGCGGCGCCAAGGGGGTGCTGGGAGGTGCTATAGCACCCCCTGAAATTCTGTCAGCACCCCCACTGGGGGTGCTGACAGAATTTCAAGGGATATCTATGCCTTTATTCTATTTAAGTTTAATAGCATAACTAATAAACTGGAATACATAGGGGTCTAAAGTGTATTATTTATAAATATTATTAATTATAACTAACAAGTATTCCATCAACATTGGTTATTTTAATTGAATCCTTCGACATATTTGCGAAAACTTTTCCATAAAAACATCGTAATCCACATTTCGATCTGTGAGAGCCATTAACCCCAGCCCTGAGAGCTGAAGCTTCTGGACACCGTGATTCCAATCATGAAAGCCGATAGAAGTGAAGTTGTCAGGAGTGTCATGCTGAGGGGAGTGTGAGCACGCAAAACAAAATACGGAATCTCTCTCTTGGCTGTACTCAATCCATGGGAACTTTAGATACCAGTCACTTTGAAATCGTTTTCCATTACGAGTAGGAAAAACAGAAAGCTTTGACTTGTACTGATTGTCAGATGGTGTTTTTGAAACATCGAAAGGTCTTACAGTTACAGAGTCAGAAATTTTTAATTCAGGCTGAAACAATAATACAGGAGGCTCAACCTGCTCTTCGAAATTGCTAGTTTGACCCATTTCATCCCCTATTGTGTCGTCTGAGTAAAGACTGGAATGTCATTACAGGGCTTCGTTCACCGACTTCTAGTACACTTCTCATTTTAGCAGGAGGAAATACTTCACCAAGCGAAAGTCGTCTTTTGGACATATTGAAATTTGAAACAAGTAGACAAAAATACGTACTCACAACGTTTATATCAATAAAATCTTGAATCCTCACACTAGACGTAATAATTATTAGATCACAGGTATTACGAGGCTTCCAAGTTAATTAATGCCTGAAATTTTCACGCAACAGCCCAATAGTGAGTTAGGAGTGTTAATAAACAATATAATTATAATTTAGCACTTAGTGATTAGCTTTTAAGGTTTTCCTATTGCTTATTAATTTATGTTGAATATTTTAGAACGCTAGATTTGAGTAACACTTAAAATCATTGATACTTTCTATGTTAAACCAGCGCACGTGTTATATAACAATGAACTGAATTATGCTTTCACCCCCTGAAAATTATCAGAACCCCCCATTGCACCCCCTCTTGCGATGCGCTAGCGCCGCCACTGTAGTGAATTACTGCATATCGTTGAGAAATCATTTTATCGTTAATTACAATTACGTAAAAATGAAAATCGGAATTCTGGGACACTCATCGGGCCCAGGCGACGAATGTCACTAAGTTTTGCTGGTTTTGAGAGACAACATAGAGCTGAGAGAGCTTCAAATTGACGGGAAAGTATTCACCATAAAATTTTCATGCAATTTGGGGATGGTTTAGTGGTCGCGCAAAGTAGCTTCCCCCTCATGCTAATTTATAATGGGATATGTCCAGGTTGGGGCCAAAAGTAGTAAAAGGCGTATTTCTGATGTTTATATAAACTAGTGACTTTATTTTTGTGATATTTGGGGGTGATTTTATATCAGTTGATAATAGATTTTAATGACCTAAAAGCTACCGGTTCGGAGATATTGGTGAAAACAGTTGACACCATTAATAATTTCAAGTATGAAGGCTGGTCCCAACTGTTTTCGCCAATATCTCGGAACTGGTAGATTTTAGGTTATTAAAATGTATTATTAGCTTATATAAAACCACCCCCAAATATCACAAAAATAAAGTTACTAGTTTATTAAAACATCAGAAGTACGCATTTTACAACTTTTGGCTCCATCCCGGACATATCTCATTATAAATTAGCACGAGGGGAAGGCTACTTTGCGCGACCACTAAACCATCCCCAAATTGCATGAAATTTTTAGGGTGAATACTTGACGAGTGTTATCTTAGCAGCGGATTCAGCAGCGGATTCGAAGTCGCACTTAATCGCTTATAACTCGAAAAGTATTCGTCCTAGATCAAAAATAATTATACCAGTGGAAAGAAGAGAGTTGGTGTATTTCATTTTTAAGTTTAAAATTTTAAATTTTCACAAAATGAGCTAGCAGTGACACATCAAATTTAGGTCTCAGTTTTTGGTTAATATCTCATGAAATATTTATGATAAAAACTTTTCCTTTAAACTACGTTTATTTCAGCCTTGGTGTATTTTGTATTTCAAATTTCAAATTAAAATATTTATTTTTGAACGAATTATTAATATTTGAATTTTACATTATAATAATGTGATATCACCGGGATTGAATCTATCAAAATATCTTCTTTTGATTACACCAGATCATATTTTGATTGCTGAATTCGTGTCCAGCACTAAATTTCCAGCAATTTGATATATATATTGACCATATTTGGAGAATTATTTTGGTTGCCCGTTCCTAGCAACGGCCAGGAATGCTAAAACATTCCGATCTCCAAATTTTGGAGTAACCATATCGAGTGACCCCTTGTTCTTCTCGGCTAGGTTCAGCGAGTACGAATATGCTATTTAGAACACTCTGACATATCATATGTGGAATATATGAAAGTTTTACCACATTCAAATATACCTGCCACAAAGGCATGGCACATAACTTTCATATATTCCACATATGATATGTCAGAGTGTTCTAAATAGCATATTCGTACTCGCTGAACCTAGCCGAGAAGAACAAGGGGTCACTCGATATGGTTACTCCAAAATTTGGAGATCGGAATGTTTTAACATTCCTGGCCGTTGCTAGGAACGGGCAACCAAAATAATTCTCCAAATATGGTCAATATATATATCAAATTGCTGGAAATTTAGTGCTGGACACGAATTTAGCAATCAAAATATGATCTGGT
>OY725488.1:1683485-1720985 GCA_963281255.1 Aphrocallistes beatrix
AATCTATCAAAATATCTTCTTTTGATTACACCAGATCATATTTTGATTGCTGAATTCGTGTCCAGCACTAAATTTCCAGCAATTTGATATATATATTGACCATATTTGGAGAATTATTTTGGTTGCCCGTTCCTAGCAACGGCCAGGAATGTTAAAACATTCCGATCTCCAAATTTTGGAGTAACCATATCGAGTGACCCCTTGTTCTTCTCGGCTAGGTTCAGCGAGTACGAATATGCTATTTAGAACACTCTGACATATCATATGTGGAATATATGAAAGTTTTACCACATTCAAATATACCTGCCACAAAGGCATGGCACATAACTTTCATATATTCCACATATGATGTCAGAGTGTTCTAATTAGCATATTCGTACTCGCTGAACCTAGCCGAGAAGAACAAGGGGTCACTCGATATGATTACTCCAAAATTTGGAGATCGGAATGTTTTAACATTCCTGGCCGTTGCTAGGAACGGGCAACCAAAATAATTCTCCAAATATGGTCAATATATATATCAAATTGCTGGAAATTTAGTGCTGGACACGAATTCAGCAATCAAAATATGATCTGGTGTAATCAAAAGAAGATATTTTGATAGATTCAATCCCGGTGATATCACATTATTATAATGTAAAATTCAAATATTAATAATTCGTTCAAAAATAAATATTTTAATTTGAAATTTGAAATACAAAATACACCAAGGCTGAAATAAACGTAGTTTAAAGGAAAAGTTTTTATCATAAATATTTCATGAGATATTAACCAAAAACTGAGACCTAAATTTGATGTGTCACTGCTAGCTCATTTTGTGAAAATTTAAAATTTTAAACTTAAAAATGAAATACACCAACTCTCTTCTTTCCACTGGTATAATTATTTTTGATCTAGGACGAATACTTTTCGAGTTATAAGCGATTAAGTGCGACTTCGAATCCGCTGCTGAATCCGCTGCTAACTTCACACTCGTGAATACTTGGTGATCAAAGTAACCTATTTGCAGAGTGTGCATCTAAAGATTCAAACTTTCGAATTTTTTTGAGCACCCTAATATATATATATATACAAGCACGCTTCGCTTGTTTGCGCTGCGCGGCTTGCGGGCGCCTGGAGTAACTCAATCTAACCTATTTGGGAATTTTCTTTTCTTTATATAAATATTTTAAACAAAGGTCAACGAATAATTTCTCATATGGATCCGAAAATATGATATTCGAATATTCGTTGGAAGCTAGTCTCTAGCCTATTTTTGTATTTGTTTACTTTATGTATCTATTGTATACAAAAGTAAACAAATCGATCATCAAATTTACTTGAAATATGATATTCGAAATCTACACCCCTGAAAACCCCATGTCAACCGTTGAATGCAAGTTTCCAACAAATTTTTGAGATTTGTTTACTTTATGTATCTATTGTAAACAAAAGTAAACAAATTGATCATCAGATTTACTCGAACATATGATATTCGAAATCTACACCCCTGAAAACCCCATGTCAACCGTTGAAAGCAAGTTTCTAGCATATTTTTGAGATTTGTTTACTTTATGTATCTATTGTAAACAAAAGTAAACAAATAATTTATCATATAGATCTGAAAATATGATATTCGAAATCTACACCCCTAAAAACCCCAAGTCACCCGTTGGAAGCTAGTCTCTAGCATATTTTTCAAAATTCGTCAAATGGTGTGAAAAGATGTATATAAAGGTGTGAAAATATGCACATAATCTTTTTTTATTGCCATACACTATAATACATTTAAGATATCAAACATAAGTTGTGGCTATGAATTATTAATAACAATGACGATATATGTAGTGTAGTACAATGGTTTCCATTGTGATAGTGAGTCATATATTTTGTATAGAAAAGGTGTGAAAAATTGTTTTCCATTTTTTTTGCAGAGGTGTGAAAATATTGCTTAGATTTTCGAACTTAATCGTAGATTCATCATTTGGCACCTACATGCCAATTTTCGTATCTCTACGACTTGCCAATTCTTCAATCAATTCGGACAAACAAACAAACAAAAAAAATCCTAGCATTTTAATATATAAGATATACATACGTATATCTTAGATATTAAAACGCAATTTTTTTTTTTCCAGAATTGAATGAGGAACTGGGAGGTGCTAGAAATGTTAAATTTGGCACACAGGTAAATAATAACGAGTCTACGATTAAGTTCGAAGATCTAAGTGAAATTTTCACACCTCTGCAAAAAAAATGGAAAACATTTTTTCACACCTTTTCTATACAATATATATGACTTCACTCTCACAATAGTGATCATTATACGACACTACATTAGATTGTCATTGTTATTAATACTTCAAAGCCACAACTTATGTTTGATATCTTACATTTATTATGGTGTATAGCAATAAACAAGGTTATGTACATATTTTCACACCTTTATATACATATTTTCACACCATTTGACGAATTTTGAAAAATATGCTAGAGATTAGCTTCCAACGGATGACACAGGTTTTTAGAGGTGTAGATTCTGAAAATCGTATTTTCGAATTTATGTGATAAATTATTTGTCGCGCAGCGTAAGCAAGCGAAGCGCGCTTGTTATATATAAGTGTAGGGTTGTAAAGGGTGGAATTTCCGGGAATTTTGGGAATTTTGGTTTTTCTTTCATAATGAGAAATATTCAAAGATTTTACTGTGCCGACTATAATATTGTATAGTGCCTCAGTTCTAAAATGCATTATTTTGTTTGTTTGTTTGTATTTGTCAATAGACCTGTCCTGGCTACACCATTATACATTAAATTTGGCAAGTAGATATGAAAAGTCCATCTAATTTGCATCTCGGTATACGATTTTCCAACCAGCCACAATTTTTGTGTTCAATATTTTGAATTGTAATGTCATTCACGAGAATCACAAGATTCAGAACAATTATAGCCAATATACTTTTCATTTCAATGAGGTTAAATAAAACTCGGTTAAAATTTATCAGATATTTATTGACTAGAGCTGTAGCCAATATATTATTATAAGCTATAAGCTTCTGCTTACCTCATAACAGTTTTAACTTAATACCTAGTCAGAAACGTATTGTTGGACTATTTGATAGGTTTCCAGATTGTTATATATACGTATATAGAAGAATTGGATAACTAATACTTAGAACTAGTATTCGATTTTGTATTACATTTATTATTGATCCATCTTGAATCAGTTCGGCACTGGTTGTATAATTTACATTTTTTTTAAATTTTCCTTTATTCTTTGAGTATTTAGAGGCAAATAAAGAAAGGTTTTAATTGAATTCAATTTATTTTCCTCAGAGAAATGCCTCCGGAAACAATCAGATTTATTTAAACACTATGCAGAAATTTCCAGGTCTTATAAATTCCCGGAAAGTTTCCACATTTGAAAATTCCCGGGAATTTTGCAACCCTATATAAGTGCAAAGAGAAAGTGGGCATTTTCGGTTTTTAATAATATCAAATGGCACGCGAGAGTGGTATTTTTATTTCGTGAGGCGAGAGTAGTATTTTTATTTCGTGATTATCATTTATTATTTGTTAGAATGAATGAGATAATGAAAGTGAGGATTCAATAATTTCATTCAAAGAAATATCAGCGACGAAACATCCGGGACAAACATCCGGCGACGAAACATCCGGTGAAGAAACATCCAGCGACGAAACGTCCGTTATTCCTCTTCAACATGAGTAATTGGTAACTGATGAGCATTTTCTCCTGACAAGATTGGAAGTAGTTGTTGGACCAACATAAACACATTAGTTGATGCTCGTGTTGTGATATTTTTCGCCATAGAAATCAAGGTGTATGCTGTATGATTGTTTGCAAATTTGATATTTTGCAATAAAGACGGATACAAGAATATACTTGTACCAGTTCATTTGGTTGAACTCTAGATTTCCGGTTCCTTCCTTCCCTACTCGTTGTATCAATTTCATGTCAGGTAACTTGAAGTAGAATACAGTATGCTTATTAATATCACTGACATACAGATTATCATTCTGTATCGCTATGCACCATGGATTCATAAATGATTGTTTACCAAATGACTTGATATATTCTACAGTTTGTGAGAATACTGAAACACGGGAATTATTGAATTCTGCTACGAATATATTTCCACTTCTCTCCTCTACAGTTACTCCTACAGGACCATCAAGTTTTCCAGGATCACTGCTTTTCTTAGCAACAGTTACAACAGGTTGGAATGCAACATAAATATCGCGTACAACTTCACTAATCTTTCCTATTTCTTCTATTTCTTGTTCAACAGAGTTAGAGGGATTTCGGGGTCTAACTGAATTGTGGAATCTGGTGGATTATTTAACTGAATATGGTGGAATCAGACTGAATAAATAGCAACCTGAAACTGCTCGAAATCAATCTCAGTATTCTGTGTGCCCCTTCCTGTATAGCCAGTACAGTACGCCCTCGCTAATCCGAACAGCTCTGTGCCAATGATCGAAAATATCGTTCGGATTAGTGAACTGACACTAATTCAATGGGGTATTAACTATAATAAATTGAAAATTGGTCCGCCGGCCCTGCCACTGGAGGTCTTTTTGGAGCGGAAACAGGTTTTTCATTAAGAGTGGCCTTAGCGAAACAAACACCGAATTCTGCAGCATTGGCGTAGCCAAAAGGGGCAGTGCTGGTGTGGCCCCCAACTTTTTGAAATTTTAATCATGGTACAGATTACAGACCCTACTGTTTCCCAATGAAGTTCCTTTCCCACCAATTCATTAAGTGAGGCCCCTTTGGAGGATCTAAACGATAATAGCTACTATTGAAAAGACTCAAATGTTTCAAACTGTAACTTCTGTGTACAAATCAATTCAACTGAACCAAGAGGCGTAAAAATTCTGCAGGAATATTCGAACGAATTGGTGCCATTTCGCCTACTAATAGTATAATAGTGCCATTTCGCCTACTCAATGGAGTGCATTGTTTAACACACATTTATATGTTTTCAATAATTATTTAGCTTCACAAAACATTAATGAGTTAACATAAATTAATTATACTGGAACATAAGAATATTTAATTGATGCTAAACATGTGCTGAGATAGCCCGAACATAATCCCTTAGTGTAATAGTGTCCTGACGTAATCTGATTTTCAAGGTCTCTATTTTGTTGTCCTTCTCAATGTATTTCTTGGCCCTTTTGGGAGTCTGGGAGCCTATTGCTAGTTGAGCGATGGAAACCTCAGTATTCGCCTGCTCCTGTTTGAATATTTCAATTAATTCATAAACATTAGGGTGGGATTTTTTTGCGATACGTTTAAGCTTGTTATGCCAACCTTCAATGTGATTATTGGTTCCGCTCCCCGGCGTGTGTTATTGACCATTCTCTCTCAAAGTGAACTTCATCCCTAGACATTGGGAGTGGTGGAAGTCGATTTCTTAAGATCTGTTAGATTAGTATAAACACTTCTGCGTTTTTTAAACTTGAAAACATAAACATGTCAAACAACCCATTTCATTGAGCAGGCAAAACCATACAAACACATAAAACATAACAATGCATTCCATTGGGTAGGCGAAATGGCACTATTATACTATTAGTAGGCGAAATGGCACTAACCCATAAAGATGATGTCAAAGTACCCATATCCGTTGTTAAAATTTTAATTAGTCACCATATGGTTGCGCAATAGGTTATATTTGTGACAAATTTGGTGATTTTCAGAGGCCGTTTAGGGGCACTTCTAAGTGTTTTTATTATAAAGTTTTCCGCATAGAACTGAGATGTGAATGGGTTAATACGAAAAATTTGGAATTTCTTCATGAAATGTTGCTACATTCCATTGTTGCTATAGAAACGTGTTTTGGTCAGTTGGGGTTATATCTTGAAAACTGCAATAGCTACACATTCAAATGTAATTCCATTTGATAGCAAATATACTACTTCCTATTAAGCGATAATATAATTTCGACCTCTAAATTCAACGGTTTACGAGATATTCGACAAAATATCAAATGTGACCAATATGATACATTGTCGAATATCTCGTAAACCGTTGAATTTAGAGGTCGAAATTATATTATCGCTTAATAGGAAGTAGTATATTTGCTATCAAATGGAATTACATTTGAATGTGTAGCTATTGCAGTTTTCAAGATATAACCCCAACTGACCAAAACACGTTTCCATAGCAACACTGGAATGTACCAACATTCCACGAAAAAATTCCATTTTTTTCGTATTAACCCATTCACATCGCAGTTCTATGTGAAAAATTTTAAAATAAAAACACTTAGAAGTGCCGCTAAACGGCCTCTGAAAATCACCAAATTTGTCACAAATATAACCTATTGCGGAATCATATGGTGACTAATCAAAATTTTAACAACGGATATGGGTACTTTGACACCATATTTATATATGCTGGTAATACATTCCTAAGCTCTATTGTGCTTTGTTAATGATTTAAGGCAGCTCATGTATTAGTTCAACCGGGGTGCCTTCATTAGTTAGAATTTTAAGGTTGTCACAAGTTAGAATTTTATCAACTGTCACAAGTTAGAATCGTTTTTAGCTCGATTGTCACAAGTTAGAATTGTTTTTAACTCCATTGTCACAAGTTAGAATCGTTTTTAACTCGATTGTCACAAGTTAGAATCGTTTTTAGCTCGATTGTCACAAGTTAGAATTGTTTTTAACTCGATTGTCACAAGTTAGAATCGTTTTTAGCTCGATTGTCACAAGTTAGAATTGTTTTTAACTCGATTGTCACAAGTTAGAATCGTTTTTAACTTGATTGTCACAAGTTAGAATCGTTTTTAGCTCGATTGTCACAAGTTAGAATTGTTTTTAACTCGATTGTCACAAGTTAGAATCGTTTTTAACTTGATTGTCACAAGTTAGAATCGTTTTTAACTCGATTGTCACTAGGGTTTTTAATCCCGGGATCCCGGCTTGTTTTAGCCCGGGATTCATTTTTCAATGCCGGGACTGATGATTAATGCAGTTTATACGTATATCACACATTTGTGTATATTGGTTTGTAAATACAGGGTTTCCCATAATTGGATGAAATAGTGATTCAATATATATAACACACTTTGATTAATATACTATACAAAGTTGTGATACTAATAATATGGTCAAATTGAACTTGCAAGGACCTTTCTGATGTATTATAAAAGTGTTTGTATGTGACTCTTACACTTCAAATTTACAATATCTATATGATGGCTGAGAAAATCGCAAAATTTTGTAGGTGCACCCATTTGGAAATATTTCAAGCGTTCTCTATGTGGGAAATTAGCTCAGTGAATTCATGTAGTAAACAATTTCCGTAATTCAAAAATAGTCTCGTTATATGCACGTTATATATACAAATACTAGCATACCAATTCTTGAAAATTACTAATCCCGGGATCCCGGGATTCAGAATTTGTTAATCCCGAAATCCCGGGATTGGAATTTTAGAAGAAAACCCTAATTGTGTCACAAGTTAGAATCGTTTTTAACTCGATTGTCACAAGTTAGAATTGTTTTTAGCTCGATTGTCACAAGTTAGAATTGTTTTTAGCTCGATTGTCACAAGTTAGAATCGTTTTTAGCTCGATTGTCACAAGTTAGAATTGTTTTTAGCTCGATTGTCACAAGTTAGAATCGTTTTTAGCTCGATTGTCACAAGTTAGAATTGTTTTTAGCTCGATTGTCACAAGTTAGAATTGTTTTTAACTCGATTGTCACAAGTTAGAATCGTTTTTAGCTCGATTGTCACAAGTTAGAATCGTTTTTAGCTCGATTGTCACAAGTTAGAATCGTTTTTAGCTCGATTGTCACAAGTTAGAATCGTTTTTGGAGAAAGGACATTTAAAATAAATAAAATAAAATGTGAAATCAAATAAACTAATAAATAAAAGAAGTAGAACAATGAAAATGATAAATAAAATTAGTTGAACAATGAAAATAGCGAATAAAAGAAGTAGAACAATGAAAATGATAAATAAAATTAGTAGAAAATGAAGATAATGAAGAAAAATGTAAAATGATGAAAATGATAAATAAAATTAGTAGAAAATGAAGATAAATGATGAAAAAATGGAAAAATCCTAATTAAAAATTTGGATTATGCTCTGAATACTAGAGCGACATACCGGACAAGGCTGTCCCAATTCTTCCAGCCTTTCGCTACATTCTTTACAACAATGAGCATGCCTACAAGGCATAAATACCCAAGTAGTTGTTCGTGGCAATAAACATACGGCACATTTATTTTCTGATGGGTCAATTTCATCATCCTCATCTTCTGAATTTTCCGAATCACTGGAGAGATAAACATCATGTGTTTTTATCTTCCCTATAGTTTGGCTGATTGTTTGGAGGAATTCCCATGGAGAACAGTCCCCATCGCGTAATCTTTGTTTGGAGAGATTTCTATATTCTTCAATGAATTGCGGGTAGAGAATGCTTCCCCACAGCTATAAATATAGTCCAAAGTTGATAGAACTGAATTGGTACAGTGAAAAATGTTCCATCGAACTGGATATTAGTAATTTCTGATAATATATCATTCATTTTATCTGAGTAAAAAACAACTGCAGTATGACTCCCGCAACTTACAGAGAATTTGTAATATTCTCCAAAAGATGATGTCGGCAACATATCGCAGAATTCTGAAGCCGTCTGAGGGATTATCGGTTGAAGTTTTCTTCTGGCACGATACATTGATGATTCGCATTCTGTAAATGAAATGTCACAAGCAGAAGGATGATTTCTTGTTACATCATTGAAAATTTGTCTGAGATTACCTTGCGAAGATTTGGAAATCGTTTTGCATTTGCTTTTAAGCTCATAAGCATCTCCGTTATACTCAGTATCACTATGGCTATGATTACTCATTGGATTTATTAAGTTCGTATCCAAATTAAGTTTGCAAGTTGCTTTACATTTCAAAGACTTAAAAAAAACGATTCTAACTTGTGACAATCGAGTTAAAAACAATTCTAACTTGTGACAATCGAGCTAAAAACGATTCTAACTTGTGACAATCGAGTTAAAAACGATTCTAACTTGTGACAATCGAGTTAAAAACAATTCTAACCTGTGACAATCGAGCTAAAAACGATTCTAACTTGTGACAATCGAGTTAAAAACAATTCTAACTTGTGACAATCGAGCTAAAAACGATTCTAACTTGTGACAATCGAGCTAAAAACGATTCTAACTTGTGACAATCGAGTTAAAAACAATTCTAACTTGTGACAATCGAGTTAAAAACAATTCTAACTTGTGACAATCGAGCTAAAAACGATTCTAACTTGTGACAATCGAGTTAAAAACGATTCTAACTTGTGACAATCGAGCTAAAAACAATTCTAACTTGTGACAATCGAGCTAAAAACGATTCTAACTTGTGACAGTTGATAAAATTCTAACTTGTGACAACCTTAAAATTCTAACTAATGAAGGCACCCCCTATATGGGGTTTTACCATAGTAAATTGTGTCGCGTGCCATCAAATTTGTCGCGTGCCACAATTTGGTGGCGGTGGTCATCAAGTTACGATGAAACTGATTGAACCATAAAGTGATTTGAGTAAACAGAAACAAAATCTCAACGATTCTACGGATAATCTCAGAATTCTACGCTAGAAAACTATCCATGGTTATATAGTATAAGATCTCACGAATCTACGCAACAGGCCTTATATACAGTAGGCTATGCCTTAGTGCAGTGTTTCTCAACCTTTTTCTTCTCGCGGCACCCTTTCTAAACATATCTTTCAGCGGCACCCCTTAATTTGACTTAGGGGCAGGCCAATGAACAAATGATAGTAAAAGTGGAGATTGATTTGAATTATTACGACTTTATTATAGAATAACTAATTAATAAACTAGGAAATTATTGTGAATATTGTGTAATAAATTATTCCAGAGGATTGTCAGAGGACAATCATCAAATTCAACATTGACAATGGTATCAATATAAAATAAAATAAAGCAGTATGTAAGCGTGGTAAGGCCTGCGGCACCCCTAGAGGAAGCAAATGGCACCCCGGTTGAGAACCACTGCCTTAGTGTATATACAGTCAGGGTCGCCTATTGTGAACCACCAGGGGAACAAAAAATATGTTCATAATAGAGGTACTTCATATTAAAGCGTACTTGATCCAATACAAATCCTATCTAAAAATGAATTGGGACCACAGGAGGTTGGTTCATAATAAACGAAGGTTCATATTAAGCGGGCTCATAATAAGCGACCCTGACTGTAATGCTATGGTATGACCTTATATAAGAGCTGCACGAAAACAGTATCAAATATTTCAGAAAGGATGTCCACTTCTCAAGAACCCCACTTACCCTCCATAAAAACCTTTGAACGCATATAATGAGCTGTGTTCCGGTAATCGCTCCACATCACATGAGTTGCTAATATTTGTGAATTTCCATTAATTAGTATCAATCATATTTCTATGGGTACATATAAGAATACATAAAAAGGGGGCGAACTAGTCGAAATAACCCCTTCCCCTCTACCACTACGAATTAGCTAATGATGCCAAATGGGGCAGCCTACAACTAGGGATATTAGGAGTATTCGTCATTATAATCTTGGATTTTACATTTCTAAAATAAAAGTTGGTCAGTTTGCATAGATTATTTAATAAAATAAATCGTTCTCATTATATGACACAAATTATCCTTTGGAAATGTGGCTTTGAAAAAAGCCGGGATTGTGTTAGCAGAAGGACTTAGGCCCTCTCGCCACGAATGCGTCTTGCGAGTTGGATGTCTTTAGGCATGATGGTAACGCGCTTTGCGTGGATCGCGCAGAGATTGGTATCCTCGAAGAGACCGACTAAGTAAGCTTCACTCGCCTCCTGTAGGGCGGCAACAGCTGAGCTTTGGAATCGTAGGTCGGTCTTGAAATCCTGAGCAATCTCACGGACCAAGCGTTGGAAAGGAAGTTTGCGGATCAGGAGCTCGGTACTCTTTTGGTAACGGCGAATCTCACGGAGAGCAACTGTGCCGGGTCGATAGCGATGTGGTTTCTTGACTCCACCAGTTGCGGGTGCGCTCTTTCGTGCAGCTTTCGTAGCGAGTTGTTTGCGAGGGGCCTTGCCACCAGTAGATTTTCTTGCAGTTTGCTTTGTACGTGCCATTGAGAAATATTAGATGAGAAATAAACGAAGAGATGGTAATAAAAATCAAGAGCTCTGTCCTTTTATAGTAAATTGGGAGTTGAAATGCTGCGATTTGATTGGCTATTTGGAGATTAGATTTATTGAAGGTTTGAGTACTAGTGCTTACACCAAATAATCTACATTCTACACAGATTCGCAGCACATTTTGCTTACAAATATACACTTCAAAACGACCCTAACTTTCATACGAGTTCTCACTTGTCATAATTACAATTTCTCAGGATTCATTTTCACTTATTTTGACAAATGATGGTATCAGGCTCTCAACCTGTTATTTAACTAAATCGTGTGATGGCATGTGACAAATCGTGAGATATGGGAAAATAGTTTTACGAACAGTGGTTCTAAATCGTGAGACACACGACGATATCGTCAGGGTTGAGAGGCCTGTGGTATATAATTATCATATTTTAATAAATCCTATGTAAGACACATTTTGTCAAGCGACTTGTACTTCTGATAAATGCTGTAGTCAGCGTCACCACTAAAAGGGGAGGGTATTGGCGTAGCCAGGGAGCGGCAGCCGGGGCCAGGGCCCGGTTAGCGAAGCTGAGGCCCCGGTTGGCGCGGCTGAGGCCACAGTAGGACCCCACCGCTTCAGTATTTCTGCTTAGGGGGCCCCGCTGAAATATTTGAGCGTCCCAGGTGTGCCAGGTTGAGATCAACGTCTGGCTACGCCACTGGGGACGGGTCAATTGATTGCCTCTTAGGTCTTCAATTGATCAACTTTTTCAAGGCGATATAGATACCGTAGGGTGTCCACAGGCATTTTCAGTCTCGAGTGGGGACTCGATGCATTTAAGTGGAGATTTCGAATAAAAACGCCAATGTTTTTTGGCAAGGATAGAAGGATTTAACAGCAATTGTTGTTGCAATTTGTTACAAGGAACTTATCATCAATAAGGTTAGGTTGCTGTTATCATTTGATATAACAAGTTTTAAAGTTTTTTTTTATTAACTTCACTCTTTTTCGGGATCTTACAAGTAGTACTTGTAAATGGACTAAAATAACTCCTCTTTGTGTTCTTTCGTCTTTTCCACACTTTCTCCATTAGACTATTATCTTTACTGTGAAGACAACTTTTCTTAATTAGCCAAGTGAAGACAACTTTTCTTAATTAGCTGTTTTTTTCATGATTCTCATCCAGTTTTCCACTATAGCGTTTGACATCTATTACCTTGCTGACATGATGGTAATAATCGTGCTATAAAATTGCCTGTCCATAAGGGACAAATGGACATATAACGAGTTGTTAGAAACTCTGCCCATTGGAATGAAAAAAAAAAGAAATTGTTGTATTCTAATTGAACTGAATTTACGTATTTATTTTCTAATTAAAAATAAAAACTTGACATCTATTTAAGGAATTGGTGAAGTGTTTTCCAAAGGGATACTTATTCTTGTAAATAAAACTATACCCCAAATCATTGGGGAGTTGCAGTGTCCCCGATATCGCGGATGTCTCCCAGCCATTTTTCTATGCAACTGAAGCCATATACATGTTGGGAATTCTACGTTAAAACTCGATTAATGTGTATTTGTTTGTTTGTTTTATATATATATACAGTCGAACCTGCTATAACGGTCACCTGTCTATAGCGGTCACCAATGAACAGTCCCGTCCGAAATTCCATAATATTGAACCTGTGCATAGCGGTCACCTGCTCAACGCGGCCAGCGGCCACCCGTTTGTAGTCCCTTACTGACCCTAAAACTGTGTATAACGGCCATCACCTGTCTATAATGGCCACTACCTGTCTATAATGGCCATCACCTTTTTATGTGTTTATTACAGGACCTGTCACGAACGGGAAATAAGTTTCATGTAATTACTTCAAGTAATGGATTTCTAAAAACTTTATATTTATTGCACTACGTTGATACCTTTTGGGGATTAAGACAATCACCTGTATATAACGGTCACCTGTGTATAACGGCCAATTTTGTCCAGTCCCTTGGGTGGCCGTTATATACAGGTTCCACTGTATATATATAGTCGCACCTGCTATAACAGCCACTCTATATAACGGTCACCAAGGAACAGTCCCGTCCGAGATTCCATAATATTGAACTTGTGTATAGCGGTCACCTGCTCAACGAGGCCAGTGACCACCCGTTTGTAGTCCCTTACTGACCCTAAAACTGTCTATAACGGCCACTACCTGTCTATAACGGCCATCACCTTTTTCACCTTTTTATGTGTTTATTACAGGATCTGTTACGAACGATAAACAAGTTTCATGTAATTACTTCAAGTAATGGATTTCTAAAAACTTGATATTTATTGCACTACGTTGATACCTTTGGGGATTAAGACAATCACCTGTAATAACGGTCACTTATTTCTTCCGATGATTCACAATCAATAATTCGAGCAATTACGAAAATAATTCTCTTTTTGGTTTCCTTATGTATTTCCATTATGTGAAGTTTGAAGCTGAATAGGGACAATGGACATAACATGGGCCGGCAGAGCATAAATATATCATTGTTCTAGAATACATAATTGGGAAATTATTATTTGCATTGATTTCCCAACAATTAGTAAGGTACTCCTCAAGACTTATTTGGTTAAAACCACGACAAGTGCTGTGTAGCATAGCCCAGCTAAAGTATATTTCTATGTGAGCAGGATTGAATTCTATATTGAATACTTTTTTTACATCATACTATAACCGCTTACTCAAGGAATGAAATATATCTCCACATTCGTATGGTCGCTGCTTAGCATTTTCTGGGACTAATTTTAGTATGGATGTTTGATGGTGATTGCATAATAAATAAACTTCTTCTGTTCTTTATCGAGTTTACGAATCACAGAAGCGGTTGCAACTAGATGTAAGGTACAAATAATATTGTCCCAACAATTGAAATGTTTTGAAACAAGTATTTGATCCTCAGTATACATGTGAGCAACAACAGGCTGTCTTAATATGCTTTGAATATAACCGTTAATTTTGTTTCCTTTAATTGAAACATCATTTCAGCTTTCTTTGTACTCACGATATCAAGCCTATATCAGAACTAAAACGCTCTTTGGCTAAACCTTCAGCTTTTATCTTCCAAAACAACTGCTTGTATCTGTAAATGATTGAAATTTCCACAATTTGCAACTGAAACACTCTGTAAAGTAGTAAATTGTTCATAATGCCAAATTGAACCCTTAGCCAATAAGTTCACTCTGACCATCCATTTCATCATTCGGTTCTATATCAATCCAAAGTCTGAATGACACAATCTTCCAGCGATCAAAAAGTTTCAAATTCTCGGTTAATCCGGTGATAGAACTTCAGTAATTACACACAAGGAATAAACATTGACTTTTTGGAAAATAATATTAATCCATTCTAAATACAACTTCTTATCGTTATTTTCAGTGTGCTTCCTATATTATTATAGTGGATCTATGATCCAATATAATAATATAGTAGCACAGTACTAAAATGAGTGCTGGTGCCCGGCCGGCCGGCCGTAAGTGGTACATAGACCAGAGTTTGAAAGATATCGCCCTGAAATCTTTTGTGAAGCTGCGGACATATACGTATGTAGATGTGCACCTACTTATACGATTTTCAATATATGCGAAATCATCATCATTACGTAGCATTTTGTGATTTTATTCTTTTGCTTATTGCACAAAAACTAGAAGATCTAGAAACTTTAAAAAAAGATTCGTAACACTGGTGAAGTATGAGGCCCTGTAAAAACTATTTCATTCCTAGATCCATCAGACATAGGACCTCTGAGCAATTTACGGTTAAAAATTTTCATCGCCTAATTTAATGATAAATGCCTATTATTGCTCAAATTTTAATAGTTTGAGATAAACAATTGTTCAATAAAATGTTCAATATAGATGTCTCAACAAAATTTTCTTAATTAATTATGCTTACGTCATCACGATGACGCCAGCATAATTAATTAGCATAATTTTGTAGTCATCTATTCTGAACACTTTATACAATATATGTTTATTTCTATCTCTTAGCATTTTATTTCTATTAACCATTCATCATTAATTATTGCTGTGTCATCATGATGACGTAAGCATAATTAATTAAGATAATTTTGTTGAGACATCTATATTGAACATTTTATTGAACAATTGTTTATCTCAAACTATTAAAATTTGAGCTATAATAGGCACAAGCACGCTTCGCTTGCTTGCGCTGCGCGGCTGGCAGACACTTCGTGTCCGCCGGAGGCTCCCTTCGGTCGTCTGGGGTCACATTGGTTAATTATAAGGGAGATAACATCTCTAAATACGTCTGTCCTACTGTTATAATCTATTTCGCACGAAAAATCACCAAATTTATCAATTTTAAAAATTTTGATGAGTAATGATGACGTCATAAAAAAGTGATGAGTCATCATTTTTTGATGATAGCGATATCATATGTGAGGTATGTTAGTATACAGATTCTATTAAAATTTCAGCCTTCTATCTCCTATAATGGCTGAGTTATGCCCGAATAACTGTGTTGCTTAACTTTTAAAAATGTGACAATGACGTCATAATTCCATGATGAGTCGACATTTTCGTCTGAGCTCAGAATTTACTGGAGTCATAGCCAAAAGACTTCCAAATACCAAAAATCAGCTTTCTGGGCTTGACAGTTTCTTCAATCAATTCGTTACATATATATATATATAATATATATACGTACTTGTATATATAGATTAATCGAGTTTTAATAGTAAAGATATATGGAGGTGTGAAAACCGCGGAACCAAAAAGGCCAGACATAACTAAGATCAGTCGATACGCTCAAATGACACCTTATGTATGACTTCCTATCCAACAATAGTCAATTTTACATGTCTAACTCTAACCAATCACGAATTATTAACGGGATTACCATATATGGGAAGGTGTTAAAACCGCAGAAACTAAAAAACTACAAATATTTAAGTATTCCAATATGGCCAATGAAATCACCATATGCTGCTTCCTATTCAACAATAATACATATATCACCAAAAATGTGATGCTAAATGTACCAAACGTAACTCATCGATATTAATTTTCAGCCTACGCTAATTTTACCGTAAACGAAGTTGAAAGTCTGTGTATTTTAGAAGTCCGTGGTGGGATGGGATTGGTATAATTCCACAGTAGAACACAACCTATTTAATGAGCACGCACTTTTTAAGAAAAAATTTTTTCATGCAACAGTCCTTTTTACGGTGGATTTTGGATATTATTTGCCCTGCCAAAATAAATTAATATCATTATTTTTGCGACCCTATGTTAGAGGGAAAATATCATCATGTTCTCCGTCGATAATAATCGATTCTCTATACTCATTGTAATACGAAATTGACATTAAAAGTAACTTTACTTCCAAATAAGTATTATCTTTTGTTATAGCCGGTCACATTTTTCGACTGTTTGTATATTGTGTTGGGTGTGTTAAATTGACTGTGCTGCACTCCGGAGGGGGATACCCAAATTCTCCAGGGGTATCTGGCCCTGTCACGAAAAATTTGGTCCGGGAAACCAGTTTTAGCCGCTCAAAAGTGGTTCCCCCCAGCCAAAATTGGTCTGGGTCATTTTTTGTGCCTTTTTAATTCTCTACACTAATGCAAGTCTCCCCTCAAATGATGTGATAGCGTTACTTTCACTCTAGGAGCTCTCTATAGCTGTAGTTCTTCACACCATACTTATATAAGTTATAGTTAGATCGGTAGGACCCCGATTATGATAATGTCATGTCTAACAATAATTCATTGTGTTGATAGATTCTAAACAGAAATTAGTTGTTCAACTCACTGCTCCTCAGCCCATAGGCTCGGAGGGACATCTCACCACGGGATCACATGTCCAAGGGACAAAATAAAGGGGGAACTCCTGGCACTACGACATTTTCACTATACAACAAACACAAGAATAGCCTCATTCAAAACTAGGATGCTACGATGCGATGATCACCCGCCAATCATAATCTCCGCTTTGATCTCACAATTACAACGAAACAACAACGAACAAATCTAATCATGGTCGGCGCCACCGGGGGTGTCCTGGGTGTCCGGAAACCCACTGCCTCCGAATCGCTTAATCGGGTCACTTTTTGGCAGGAGCAGAATAGCTCTCACACATAGAAGCTAATGCGAATTATTTTCGGTTATAGGGTTCTCCGCTTAATAGGGGCAAAATGTCCTCTGACCGATGTGACCCTATTAAGCAGAGTCGACTGTATATTAATTGTTATCTGTATCCATGAGATCAGGGTACTCAACTTTGATTGCTACTTAGCCCACAACCAGCTTCTCAAGTCTATGGCCAGCAGGTTTGCCGTGGGAATAGAATTTCAATAGCCATCCCATTCCCACAGGAAAAGCCACAGAAACCGACACGTGGGAATACCCATAGGGTTAAAGTCATTCCCATTCCCATCCCATATGGGATACCCACAGATTCCCATTCCCACGGCAGCCCTGATGGCCAGCTATGGTATTGTATTGGTGATTTACTTCTATTTCTATTGTTCCAATAATTATTTATTTCACCAATTTAATTGATCGATAAAAATACAACATACGGATCAAATTGGCTGCCAACCTGGTTTCCGGACCAAATTTCGCGACCCAAAATGGTCCCGGACTAATTTTGGCAGCCAAAACTGGTCCCCTGGACCAATTTTGGCGACCAAAACTAGTCCACCGGACCAATTTTGACCTAACGGGCCACGGAAAATTATCAAATTTTTCGATATCAGGTTAAAGATTGGTTAACCGGTTAACCGCCCTGGAGGAAACCAAAATAACCGAGCCCTAAAATCGGTTAACCAACCCCATCCCTGATAAATTTAATTGTTTCGATATTTCTCAATGACTAGTTGTAAAATTAATATATTTTATAAACTATCAGTTTTTATTTTTATTAGTTATGTACGAAGAGAATCCGAGTAACAGCGAGGATTCTAATACGCCACCTCTTGAAACCCAAAGTGATGAAGAACCAGCATTCTATTTTGAAACCCCTGTTTCACTCATCAAATCAAAAACTAGCCCAAATCCCTACCTTGACAATTTCAACGAATATGCTTCTACAACTACTTCTCTTAATCTCAAGTCTTCTACACATTTCCCCTTGAATTCTCAGCTCAATACTCACCCTGTTTCCGAGTATGATCTTAAGACCATAGGGCCAGGATTAGCTTTGGTTCTACTATTTGAAACTGCTGAGTCTGACCTCATTCAAGCCAGATTAATGTCAAGCAAGATAGAGAAAATTCTAAATTTTTTTAATTTCGCGACTAAGATCATTGACACAATTGAGTTAAAAGAAGGAAGAGTTGATCCATCTAAGAAAGTTCCCTCTTCTGCCTCATCTAGGACCAAATCCTTTTCTACTCTTTTTGGCGATGCTCTCAATTCAATTGAAGCAGCTCCCTATAGCTGTGTGGTCCTATTTGTAATAGGCCAATCGGTACCTGACAAGGAATCTAGGGGTATTCTCAGTTTTAAGATCCCTGAAGGATTGGACACGAAAACTGTTATTTCTCATAAATATATCACTCAGAAGATAGTCAATACTCTATCTCATTCCAAACACATTAAACCAGGACTTCTTTTCTTTAACTACGTCTCTCAGCAGAATTCTCCGCTAACTCCAGAGAGGAACATCTGCCCTAATACTTTCTTCTCTTACACATCTCTTTTGATGAACTCTCTTCCTCATGGAGTCAAACCTCATCAATTTATAGTTTCATTCTATGAAGCTCTCAGAGATGCTCCGCCTCAATCCCAGCTTTCAAATATTTTTCTTCAAGCAAGGGAGAAATATTTTGATAACCTTGGAACTGATAGCGTATTCTTTGTTAAAGATACTCTAAGAGAGCCGTTTTACTTTCGGAGAGTTGCTCCCATTCAAGATACAGCTATAAATATATCGCAAGATGCTCCAGGATTATTCATGTTATTGACGAATGAGAATTTCATGCAGAGAAGGTGGAGTTTTATCCCAGAATTAATTGAAAGCATCAAGAAGGAATTCGAATTAATGAATTTCACAATCACTCAAGATATCTTGTTAGTTGGAAAGTCAAGCTACACTCAGACCCTTGCTAAAAACAAATCTTTGTGCCAAAATTGTAGGTGTGTCTTTGTCCTCATTCTTACCTCAGATGGCGAACCTCATAAAGTTTCCCTAAAAGACAAAACTTTTCTTAAAATAAACATATTTTCACATGAGTTAGCCAATTCATTTCCGGACATACCGAGAGCGATTTTTCTAAGCCAAGTTGTGAATCAAGAGAAGAATTTAGATGTTAGCGCCTCTCAGTCAATCTCTTCACCTATCGATGTCGATACTTATCAGAACTTGTTTCTAGTCCACTCTGTGGAAAAGAATCTCTCAGGGGCAAACAACTTTCTGCTAGCAAACCTCTCCTTAGCAATGCAACGGAATTACTTTGCTGAATTGCATTCAATTTGTTATAATGCTATTTCCCAATCTAACAAAACTTCATTCATTCAAATAGTTGATGGTCTGAGAAAGAATTTCTTTTTCAACTCTCAAGATCTATCATCTCCAATCTTTAATAAGGAGAGTGAGAAATATAAAAAAGCTTATAATCTAGCTTGCATACAAGGGTCTGAACCTTTTCGATTCTATCGTTTGATGGTTGTAGGCCCTGAAGGGGTGGGAAAAACCTCTCTACTCCGCTCTCTCACTGGCCTACCTTTCAAATTTGATCAGGAGAGTACTCCATTTTTGAACAAGTTTGATCTTCAAGTCCACAAGATTTCTCATGGATGGGATCAAATCGAAGACTTAGATACTTATGCGAATAACCTGGAGGATACAAGGCAAGACATGGCTGTAAAGTACGCTCGGGGCTTGTTGGATTCAACAGTCACCGATACAGCCGAGGGAAATTTGTTGTATGGAGAAATAGCAAGTGAGGATATTAAAATAGAAGTTAATTCAAGTTCTGAAACAACAGATCCTTCACAGAGAACCTATGTCTCTTCACAGTCATTTGGAGAAGAAACCAAACAAGAATATGATGACACTGCTTCTATGCCTAATTTTGATAAGAGTAAGGTTCAAGAGATTGTGGATATCCCATCGTCTGACGTAGACTTCATCGAATATCCCCCAAGACCCGACTTAACAGCTGCAGAACTTGAATATTCAAACTTCTTTCCTGAACAAAAGATCCGTGCCAACCTCATCGGAAGTGATGAATTCTCTTCTAAGTCCGATTTCCTTACGGCCTGGGACTTTGCAGGTCAAAATTACTTGTATTGCTTCCACTCCCTCTTTCTATCACCACGCGCGATCTATTTGCTATTGATTGATTTATCAGTTGAGGACCTGACAGCAGATATCAACGTGCGGAAAGAAAGGATGGACCGAATAGATCTCAGATCACAGGTCGGTGTTCCCAATACCTATTTGGAAGCAATTGAATTTTGGTTGGATGCGATTTTTTCTGTTAGTAAAACAGCTTCGACAGACATCTATCAGAGGCCAGCTAAAGTTATTTTTGTATTCAACAAGTCAGACCTTGTTGAGAATCCGAGACTCAGAGCCGAAGCTCATCTAGATACTGTCAGATCCCATATGAATAAGAGAAACAATTCTTTCAGTCTAGTTCACGAAGATGATGGGATTTTTCTTATTAGCTGCATTCCTGATTCTCCCTTTTCCTCCAATATTGCAGATCTTAAGAATACTATTAAGCATCAGTCAGATCAGATTGCATTCCACCAGCCTATCCCCATCAAATGGCTGGAATTTGCTAAGGTTATTCTGCGTGATGAGCAACCGATTCTCGGTTCTAAGAGAATTCACTATTTGGCTGAATCCTGCCAGTGTTCAGAAGATTTAGAACATTTTTTGCATCTATTCCATGATATCGGCTTCTTCTTTTTCAAACAAGGGAAGATAATCAAAGACGTTCAGAAATTTCTCGATTTAATCTATAACATTGTATCACCGCAATATGGTACTGAGTTAGTAGAATATATTCCGAATAAGGATATTGAACTACTAAAAAGAGATTTGAAAATGTGCCATGAAAGAGCTGAATTGTCTTCTACCCTTTTTGACGCCATATTGAAATCATTAAATTTATCTATTTTAAGAGAATCTATCCTCTCTCTATTATTGATATACGGGATTCTAATTTCAAACCAAGCTGTACATAGAGTTTCAAATTATTTTTATGTTCCATACCTTCTGACTGGATCATTTAAATATATTTCCGAACTTTTACCCCCGCACTATGCTATATCTAGCTTTTACTTATATTTTCCTGACGGATTTATTCCAGCATCACTCTACTTCACTCTCTTATCCAAATGTATCCACCGGAACGAAGAGAAGGGGCAACCTCTGCCCAAGCTCGGATTTGACTGTGCATATTTTTACATTTGTTCTTCCGTTTTGGTTTCTATTGACTCTTGCAAAAGGAAACCTTATATCAGAGTTATATTTTCAAAGATAGGAGATGTCACAAAAGGCAATTCTATAGTTGATGGGTATGTCAGATCAGAAATAATGAGCTATTTAGTATTCCTCCAAATGCTCATTGTAGACATTCAAGCTAAACTTATACCATGTGGCAATCTGGCAAAAGTTGTTTTGGATTGCATTTGTGGGAGATTGCCAAATATGGAGCAGGTAGAACAGCCTTGCATTTGTTTAGATCAACTCTTACTTACAAATGCTAGAGCTAGGGAATCCTGGTGCTACAATCAACAATGTAAAGTAGATTGGAATCACTATTTCAACGACAACGATTTTCTTCTTGACTACATGACGAAATTCTATGATAATACTTCTTTAGCTAAGTTCATTATTGATCACCAGGACACCTTCATCACACACATTAATTGCATTGATTTATCTTCTCTCCTCTATCGATTTGGTCTTGTAACCAGTGAAAGGATTTTTGATAACATGAGATATACCCAGTGTGAAAATGCGGCGAGTCTCTTAGAAGAACTTGTTCATAAGGGCTCGCTATGGGCGATTAAATTCTATGTGGTATTATGTAGAGAATACACTAACCCTGGACATCAATTTCTCCGTAGCCTTTTAGACAAAAACATCAGTACTGGTCTCATCAAACCATTATCACACAATATCAGTCAGCCAATTGATTCGATGCTGTATCATGATCGATATCGAATGAATTCCAACCCCCATGGAATTGCCTTTTTACTCAATATTGAATCATTTGCATCTGACCAATCTCCGATAAGAAAAGGTTCTAGGTGGGATCTTATTTCTCTTCGTCAAACGTTTGAGCAGCTACAATATGTGGTGGTGACGAGGGAAAACTTGGCTAGATCTGAGTTAAAGAAGGAATTATTTAGGCTAGCACATCTCGATCATTCTTCTTATGATTCTTTATTTTGTGTTATTATGTCTCATGGGGATGAGAATGATAACATAATATTATCTGATGGGAAGAAAATATCAATTGAAGAAATAACTTGTGAATTTTCTCATACCTATTGTTCTTCTCTTGCTGGTAAACCCAAAATTTTTATTATACAGGCATGTAGAGGTTCTAAAATTGAAGTTTTACAGAAAAATGATGAACAAAAAGATAACTCCTATTATAGGCAAATAGCAAAGAAAAATACTAATATGAACCCGACAGTTTTTGCTTCGGACAAAAGACAATCTGAAACGTTTGACCTCGAAAGCGGTAAACTTCATCCTGTTATCCAACCCTTGAGACAAAGACTTGTTTCGTTTGGTTCAATTGAAGAGGAACCAGAAATATTATCGGAGGTTTCAGACATTTTCATAGCTAATTCTACTGTACATAGATATGCATCGTTTAGGAACACTGCTAAAGGTTCAATATTTATTCAATCTTTTTGTTTAGTTCTACGATATTGCCGGTATGAAGAATTCATGCATATAATGACTGAGGTGAGAAGAAGAGTTTCTCTATATCAAACACATACCCAATGCACAGAGGATATCAGTCATTTGAGGAAGAAATTGTATTTTTAAATTCACTTGATTGCGTTATGGATATAAATAGTTCATACTTGTAGAATATTTTATCTTAATTTTTGTTATTCCAAACATAAATTTAAAACATACTCGAGATTTGACTCGAAGTATTGAAGTGTTTTAATTGAATAATAAAGTACACCCTCGCTAATCCGAACAACTCTGTACCATTGAACCAAAAGAAGTTCGAATTAGTGAATTTGTTCCGATTAGTGAAATAACACTAATTCAATGGGGTATTATTAGGGGCGTAGCCATAGGCGTCGTAACCCACCCGGTTACCCGGCAATGGCCGGGCGGCCCAGAGGGAATGCCGGGTAGTACCCGGTCTCCCGGGTGCTACCCGGTAAATGACCGGGTACTACCCGGTCTAATGCGGGTACTACCCGGTAAAAGCTTAGTGCTATTATGTACTGGTAATTGGCTGTTAATAATTCCTCATGTAGATCAAGGGTCACGGCCCATTTGGCTGACGGTAACGCTGGATCAGCTGAAGATACGGCCCGATTAACTGACTGAACGGCCCTGGATTATTGTGGCCGGGCAGTCCAAGGGTAGGAAATAAAGTTTACGACGCCTATGGGCGTAGCCAGTGGCGCCGACAAGGGCCTGCCAGGGGCTACGGTCCGTCTTAACTGGGCCTGCAGAAACATTTTCTGGGCCTGCAGGATATTTAGTGGGCAGGCTCTGCAGGCCCATTGGCTACGCCTATGGGTATTATTACAATTAGTACTATAATAAATTTGCATTGTTAGAATATTAAGGATATTATTTAGTTACGATTGCTTTTCTAACTAGGATTCTCAAACTTATTGAAAGATATAACATTACAAACGATGATTCAAAGCATAGAGGCGAATAAGATTATATTTTGACTGTTCGGATTGTAGGAATGAAGTGTTCGGATTAGCGAGGGTGTACTGTAATTATGAAAATAATAATTATATCTCCAATATCCCATGATATGAGTTCGTATAGATCCGAATTCTCTCATGGGTAGGGTTGGATCTAACTCCGGATATACTTGGATCCAGCCTCTGATCTCAAGGGGCGGGTATTTTAGTCAAATTGATGCATACAACGAGAAAATTTCTTATCATTATACGGTATCATTCTAAAAAGTAGATATGTTTAAGAATGATATCCTTCAAAAGAATAATTAAATTATAGGATAAAAGCTTCCCCTCAGGTGGGGGCGGGAGTTAAATTCTAGTCAGGGGTGGTCTAAAATATTTTCAGTGGGGCTAAATCCACCTTCAGGACAGCGCCGGCGCCACGGTTTGAAAAGGACCCGGGTAAAACCTTACCAACCGTACCAGTGGCGCCGGCCCTGCAGGAGGGGAGGCTTTATACAATCCTGCTCATGGGCCTACCTATTTTATTGGCCGAGTTCTCCATTATTCAAAATTGGGAACGCTCATTTTAGTACTCTGTATCTATTATATTAAACTGGACTATAAATCCGATTCCAATATGATAGTATTGTGAGCACACTAAAAATTGCTGGAATTTTATTGGTTACAAGCGCGCTTCGCTTGCTTGCGCTGCGCGGCTAGCGGACACTTCGTGTCCGCCGGAGGCTCCCTTCGGTCGCCTGGAGGTGACATTGGTTAATTATAAGGGAGATATCATCTCTAAATATGCCCATCTTAGTTTTAAAATCGATATCACTCGAAAAAACACCAAATTTCAATTTTTAAAATTTTGATGAGTAATGATGACGTCATAGTAAAGTGATGAGTCATCATTTTTTGATGATAGTTGCATGATATGTGAGACGTGTTACTATACAGATTCTATTAAATTTTCAGCCTTCTATCTCCTATAATGGCTGAGTTATGCCCGGATAACTGTGTTGCTTAACTTTTAAAAATGTGACAATGACGTCATAATTCCATGATGAGTCGATATTTTCGTCTGAGCTCAGAACTTACTGGAGCCATAGCCAAAAGACTCCCACATGCCAAAAATCAGCTTTCTGGGCCTGACAGTTTCTTCAATCAATTCGTTACAGATATATATATATATATATACACATTAATCGAGTTTTAATAGTAAGGACAAGCGCGCTTCGCTTGCTTGCGCTGCGCGGCTGGCGGACACTTTGTGTCCGCCGGAGGCTCCCTTCGGTCGCCTGGGTTCACATTGGTTAATTATAAAGGAAATAACATATCTAAATATGTCCATCTTAGTGTTAATTAAAATCGATTTGACTCGAAAAATCACCAAATTTGTCAATTTTAAAATTTTTGATGCGTAATGATGACGTCATAACAAAGTGATGAGTCATCATTTTTTGATGAAAGTCACATCATATGAGAGTTATGTTAGTATACAGATTCTATTAAAATTTCAGCCTTCTATCTCCTATAATGGCTGAGTTATGCCCGAATAACTGTGTTGCTTAACTTTTAAAAATGTGACAATGACGTCATAATTCCATGATGAGTCGACATTTTGCTATGAACTCAGAACTTACTGGAGCCATAGCCAAAAGACTCCCACATGCCAAAAATCAACCTTCTGCGCCCGGCAGTTTCTTCAATCAATTCGTAACATATATACAAATATTAATCGAGTTTTAATAGTAAGGATAATCATCAAGTAAAATTAATGGTGTATACATAGCCTACTCTAATAATGCCTCACAGTAAAATAACCAAGGATGCAGTAATAGCCGACTGGATTAATACACGATTAGCCTAAAATCGTTAACCATGTAGAATAGGCATTAATAATGTATTACCACTATATATAAACATGTCATCAAAGTAGTACATATATCCGTTGTCAAAATTTCGATTAGTCATCATATCATTGCGCAACAGGTCATTTTAAGTACGATTTTGGCGATTTTCTAAGCTGTTTTAAGCCTACTTCTAAATGTTATTAAGGTATAATTTTTGTGTAGAACTAAGATTAGCACTAGTTGATTTGAAAAATTTAGAATTTTTCGATAGAATATTTTTACATTCCTACGTTGCTATGGTAAAGCATTTTTATCAGTTTGAGCCATATCCTGCAAACTGTAAGAACTAGGTCTTCAAGTTTGATCGTATTTGATAGGCAATTGGCTACTTATACATATTAGGTAATAATACAATTTAAAATTCTAAATTCAGACTATATAGTTATGCGACAATTTATTATTTTGGTCACATTCTTAAAATCAACCCATATCTCAAAACTCGTTGAATTTAGAAGTTCAAGTTGTATTATCACCTAATAGGAAGTAGTCCATTGCCTATCAAACACGATCTATTACTACAGTTTGCACGAAATGGCCCAAACTGACTAAAATGCTTTATCATAGCAACGCAGGAATGTAACAGCATTCCATTGAAAAATTCTAAATTTTTCAAATCAACTAGTACCTAAGTTGACTAATTCATTAAAAAATGGCAAAGAATTATGAATTATTTGAATAATTCATAATTCAAGTATGAATTAGTCAATCATGTGTGATAAAAAGGAAAGTAACAATTACTAATTAATAAAGATTATAGAAAGTGTTCCAAACATTTTCTATAGCATTGATCCATCAATCCTCGACAACAATGTTTCCACTTCCTGAATTAAAAATTATTCGAATAATTTATCCCTACAATTTATGACTTTTTCTTGGCTAAAACTTTATATTTTTCAATAATTCTTCTCAGGTTTAATGAATTATGAATTATTCGAATTATTCATTAATTCATGAATTAGTCAACTTAGTACTAATCTTGGTTCTACACAAAAATCACACCTTAATACCGTTTAGAAATAGGGTTAAAACAGCTTAGAAAATCGCGAAAATCGTCCTTAGAAGGACCTGTTCCGCAATGATATGATGACTAATCAAATTTTTACCAACAAATATATGTACTCTGACATCATGTTTATACTGGTAATACATTCTTAAAGTCTATTCTGCATGGCAACGATTTTATGCTAATCATGTATTATTTCAATCGGCTACTACTTCATCCTTGGTTATTTTACTGTGAGGCATTATTAGACTGTAGGCTATGGTGTATACTTTTTTTAATGAAAAAACTGGATTACTGAAAAAATTGCCCTGAACCCATAGAAAATCTTAATGTTGGACCTTGCCCGAGCCTGTACATCCGCACGTTTCCAATACGTACTCTTAAATTCAATTTTAGCTGTTAAATCTTTGACCATAACAAATTCTACTGAGTATTAAACGTTTTGTCTTAGTTTATATATTAATTCTAGATTGAATTTGTTGAAAATATTTGAAAATACTCTAAAATATGAGTGACGATCCAGAGGACACAACTATTTTCTTGTATTTCTTCTGTTTTATGTTTGGGATAGCTATTATCCCCATTACTTATTTTCTATGGCCGTTCAAATCTAAAAAGCCGAAGTTGTTAAGTAGCATACAAATGTGCAACTGTGAAGGATGTGATCTGAAAAGAAAAAGTTCTGAAAAATTAGATAGTTTTGGCTATATCTCTTTCGCCATCAAGGGTTTAGTCCTATTATCCCTATGGCTATTATTTTTGATTACAGTATACTATACATTCACGCAGGAGAGCACTATTGAGTTGTACGACCCCTGGAAAGAGATGGATTTAGAGACAGGTGAGCTGTTTGAATGAAGTGGCAAGAATGATTATTGCATTCAGAAGTTCTTAAGTGTATAATGGTTACAAGCGCGCTTCGCTTGATTGCGCTGCGCGGCTGGCAGACACTTCGTGTCCGCCGGAGGCTCCCTTTGGTCGCCTGGGGTCACATTGGTTAATTATAAGGGAGATAGCATCTATAAATATGTCTGTCCTACTGTCATAATCGATATCACTCGAAAAAACACCAAATTTGACAATTTAAAAATTTTTTTGATGAGTAATGATGACGTCATAACAAAGTGATGAGTCATCATTTTTTGATGATAATTCCATCATATGTGAGGTATGTTAGTATACATATTCTATTAAAATTTCAGCCTTCTATCTCCTATAATGGCTGAGTTATGCTCGAATAACTGTATTGCTTAACTTTTAAAAATGTGACAATGACGTCATAATTCCATGATGAGTCGACATTTTGCTCTGAGCTCAGAACTTACTGGAGCCATAGCCAAAAGACTCCCACATGCCAAAAATTAGCTTTCTATGACCGGCAGTTTCTTCAATCAATTCGTTACAGATATATATATATATATATATATATATATATATACACATTAATCGAGTTTTAATAGTAAGGATTACAGAGTACACTCTCTTTAATCCGAACCCTCGCTAATCCGAGCACTTCATTCTTAGAATCCGAACACGAAAAAATGCATGATTATTCGCCTCTTCATTTTCAAAAGTTTGTGTTCTTTTATCTTTCAATAATATTGATAAACATCGCTAAAATGCAATCATAACGAAATAATAACCGTAATATTCTGACCTTACAAATTTTTATCGTTAAATCCCCATTGACTTAGTGTTATTTCACTAATTGGTACATACTGTTTATGACCTCTGAAATCACCATATCGGTTAAAAATACGGACCTTGCGAAATTTACAAGTTAGATGGAGAATTTTATGTAGATTCTGAATCTGATTTGATAAAATATTTCCATCGCAAAATTTTTTGTGTGATTTACAAATTTTGTGTCATGATGGCAAAAACTTACTCCCCCATTCCCACTTATGTTGTGTACAAAATCACAATTAATTTAGTCAAAAGTTTGAGCAAATCCAAATACGTATAATAAATCAAAGCCATTTTTTGTCACTCTTAGATTTATAATGCATCTATTTCGTTCACTTTTTGACCTTTGGATCAAAATATGGCCAACAAGATGATCTAAAATTACTTTCTAGTTCAAGTCAGGTCAAGTTAAGATCCAACCTTATAACGAAATGCAAATTGTGTCCAGAAAACCGCTCTTTCACCACTCCTTTCTCAATTAATGAGATTAATTTCAATGGTAAAATAAGAGGTCTCTGATTGACAACACCCTCCAGCATTAGCTCACAGGAATGTGTTCGATCAGTATGCTTGTCTTGACATGCTACAACGTTTATAAGCAGGAGAGACTAGTACATTAAGCTTACAACTCCCGCACCCGGAAGGATAGCCTCTAATCATTAGCGCTTCAAGCTCTTCACATTTTCCACCTCAATCAGAATCGATTGCCTTTTGGCTTAGTAAGGTTCCTGAGTATTATTATAAATTTCCAAATTTTTCCGTGAAGATCAGATAATAAATTTTCTGACCAACTATGATGTAACACTTACCGTTGTCAAAGCAGGATATACTTGTATTTGTATCGGTTTAATGGCAGGGCGGTATCCATACATCTGGTGTACTAGGGATAGTCGCCTAGGTTTAAACGAGACCAGATTGCAGATCGTCTTCTACATTCAACGATGTTCGACAAACTTTAAACAGTGTACAGTAGTGATGGAAAAAGATATGCAATTCATTGTATGGGCGTGGAATATACCCCTTCAATAGGATTTCGGATATCGAATACAGTGGATATATTCAATATTCCAGAATTGCATTTGATGTTAGGAGTAGGACAAAAGTTATATGATGCCATAGTGGGGAAGCTGCATTTGTCCGAATGGATTTTGGTAAGTTCTGTATTTGTCCTAAAAGTGTTTTTTTTCTGAAGAAAGGGGTGTGTGTAGAGGCCTTTTAGGTGAGGCATCTTGCTCCCCTTTGGGACCATTGATGCATTTTGGTCGGGGAATATATTGTAATGCTAGGATTTTGCAGTTTTTAGGAGTGATGTTTATTTGCAAACTATGAAATTCAGACAAATGCATACTTCAAAATTCGGACAAATGCAGAACTTACAAAAATCCATTCGGACAAATGCAGAACTTACAAAAATTAGTAAGAAATTCGGACAAATGCATACAGACAAATGCATACAAATGCATGCCCCGCCATAGTAACAACAATGTATGAAGAATAGATCATCGAAGCAATAACATTCAACGGAGCACCTACCATGGAAATGCATTGCGAAAAATGCTTAAGATGTGTAATGGACTGGCTTTTCCTACTTCAACTCCGCCTTCTACATCATCATGCTTTGGGACAAATATTGAAAGTGAATATATTGAGCATATTTACCAATTCGAAGAGGCTTTTAATAGAACTGGGTTACCATGTCCAGCTAAATTCCATGTTCTTTGTCGCCACATTGTACCTTTTATTCAAAACTAACTCCTGGAAAGGGTCTCGGATATGTTTAGAACAAGCTGTAGAATCTTCTCACTCTCGCCTTTTGACGGTGTGGAATATGTACCCTATACTACATGCAATGAAGATTTCCAAAAAGCGTATATAACGCAGTCTGCGAGGCCAATTTCACTAACTACTCTACATGATAGTCAAATTAATATGCGATTTAATGTACTTACTTGATAGAATAAATGTAGCACCAAATATTAAAATAACGCTTACAAAAAATTTTGTGATGGAAATATTATTATCAAATCAGATTCAGATTCTACTTAAAATTTTTCTAAACTGTAAATTTCATAGGGTCCGTCTTTTTAAGCGAGATTTCGATTTCAGAGACCCCTGTGTTGGGTTAGCGAGGGCATACTGTATACTGTATTATTCAAGATTCTAATGATTGTTAGTTAGATCTGTTAAAAAATTGACAATTATTATGTTATATTTCTGGGACAAGCGACCATTTTTGTGACAGACTCGAAATTGCACCATCACTCCTCTCACAGAATACTTTAGTAACAGTGCAAAATTGTAATACTTTTGTTCGGGTAGAGTAGTATAGTACTTGCTTGGTACGTACTCGGCTTAAGATGTACTTCCGGATGATACAAAGAACCGATTTTCCGCCTATCTGATCCAATTATAAATGATTCTGTTAATATTCTGATTAGTCGTACCTCGGAAAAGACGTACTATTTTTTCCACAAAAATAAAATGTATTATTCTAAATTCGTTTAAAAGGAATCAAACTATCAATAGAAATATTTTGTTTTCTGAGTACGTGACAGCCAAAATACCTTTTAAGTATGTTGGGACTTCAATGCTCTACACATAACTTATTCGCGAATGGAAGACACTTCGTCTACGGACATTTCGTCTAAGGCAGGGCTGTCCAACTATATTTACTTCGGGCCGCAACTGCTTCATACCATTTAGTGGCGGGCCGCAATACAGGGGCGTGCACTCGGGATGGGTATAGATAGAGGCATTTTGGAGAGATTGAAGCAGGAAACGCGGGCCGCCTGTTGGACAGCGCTGGTCTAAGGCATTCACTTTACAAGTATCACAAACACTCACAAGTGTTTTAATAACATTGAAATAAATACAATTGAAATCTAGTTGTCAAAAATTATAAATCTCGGTGCTAAATAACAAAAATGTGGGTGTTTTTACAACATAGCTATGTGTGTGTAGTAATAGAATGTACTTATATAATATTTAGACTAAATATCCACTATACGAAATAGCCATTATACGAAAAGTCCATTATACCAAATGTCCGTTAGACTAAATGTCCGTAGACGAAATGTCCGTATACCAAGTGTCCGATTACCCTTATTCGCAGCATCGCACAAGTCAGCATTTTAGCTGTTCACTCGATTAATGCGTACCTCGTTTAATACGGACTCGCTTAATACGTGCCTCGAATTATATTATCAAATATATTATCAGGGACGCGAATACAAATTTCGACTCGTGGATTATGCACACGGATAAGACGTACCTCGATTAGTGCTGTACTTACTTTTTCCTGATACACCTTAACGGTTCTACTGTATATATGCATATGCATATTCAGGTGTGCTTTGCTTGCTAGAGCTCCGCGGCCAGTGAACACTTTGTGTCCACATGAGACATCCTGCGAGTACCTATTATATTGCTTATAGTCAGAGCATTGATAGAGTGTGCTCCATTTGAAATTGTAGGAGCGCGCATACTGAACCGAACTCTTTTAAACAACATTCAATATCATATTTTCCTGATATACTAACATTTTCTCATTGTTTTATCTCTGAAATTTGATTATAGGTTAAATCCAAATTGAAAGAGCGTCTTAAGATAAAAAAGACAGTCCCATTACTCTTAATATACAAACTACCCACCTCTTCTAGCATCCTGGGAAATTGTGTATTAATTTCAATTTTATAAAAGAGTTAGCAATGCGCTCCTTCATTTTATAAGAGAGAACGGAGTTGACTCATTTTTAAAATTCGTAACTGGAGCGATTAATACTCTGCTAAGGGTCTGCTTAATTTTGGAATGTTTAATTATATCTAACACAGTGCACATTTTTTTCAACTAAGTTCTGACTTATTTATTTCTTTTAGATTCTCCTCGCTCTATTGTCAAGAAAAAGTATCGAGAATTAAGTCTTTTATACCATCCAGATCGTCCCACAGGGAACAAGACTAAATTTATGGCTGTAGCAAAGGCTTATGAGATACTTAAAACACCTGAAAGTTACGAAGATTTCTTAAGGCATGGTTTACCTGATAGTCGACAGCCTACTAAAATCGTTTTTGCTCTGCCTAACTTTTTTTCAGATAAAAAGTATTCTGTTTGGATCATTCTGGTATATGGTTTATGTTTTCTTATCCTTCTTCCTTCAATTATAGGTGTATGGTGGTACCGATCAATTAAATATGATGGCAATCAGGTTAGAGTGCATTTTTAAATTTTGTTATAAATGACATTTCAATCCTAAAGTTAAAATTATATGTTAAATAATTTCGGTACGATTAGCCAAATAAGGAAATCAGAAAATGTTGCGTCTTTATATCTTGGTAATTAGCATACCGTATTGCTTCGAATAAGCGCCCGGGCGCTTATTTATTTCGTTCACCCTTTAGACCCGGCGCTTATTCAAACCGGCGCTTATTCAAGCCCCGGCGCTTATTTTTTTCATTCGCTATTTTGACCTGGCGCTCTTTTTTTTGTTTACTACATTGACTGGCACTTTTATTTTTGCCACAACTGAGAATTTAGTTCTATTAAAAAAGGATAATGTAATGTTTCAAAAAAGCACTTGTATCTATGCCACTACTGAGAATACTAGTTTGATATGATGTTCAGAGAACTAAAATGCCCCGGCGCTTATTCGAGCCCCGGCGCTTATTCAAGCCCCGGCGCTTATTCAGGGAAATACGGTATATGCATGTATAATATTGTGGGTTTTTGTAGTCTACAAGCACGCTTCGCTTGCTTGCGCTCCGCGGCTGGCGGACACCTTGTGTCCGCTGAAGGCGCCCTTTGGGCGTCTAGGCTCAAATTGATTAATTATAAGCTGGATAACATCTTTAAATATGTATGTCTTACTGTTATCATCAATATCACTCGAAAAATCACCAAATTTGTCAATTTTTGATGCGTAATGATCAACATTTTTTATGAGAAAGTATCATATGCGAAGAATATTAATATACACATTCTATTAATATTTCAGCCTTCTATCACCCAAATGGCTGAGTTTAGTCGAAAAACTGAAATTTCTAATTATAAAATAAGTGACAATAACGTCATAATTCCATGATGAGTCTACATTTTCGTCTGAGCTCAGAACTTAGTTGAGCCATAGCCAAAAGACTCCCCCATTCCAAAAATCAGCTTTCTGTGCGTTGCAGTTTCTTCAATCAATTCGTTATAGATATCCTTACTATTAAAACTCGATTAATGTTTAAATATATACAAGCGAGCTTCGCTTGCTTGCGCTACGCGGCTGGCGGACACTTTGTGTCCGCCGCAGGCTCCTTTCGGTCGCCTGGGGTCACATTGATTAATTATAAGAGAGATAATATCTCTAAATATGTCTGTCTTACTGTTAAAATCGATATCACTCGAAAAATCACCAAATTTGTCAATTTTTCTGTATATATATATATATATATACAAGCCCGCTTCGCTTGCTTACGCTGCGCGGCTGGCAGACACTTTGTGTCCGCCGGAGGCTCCCTTCGGTAGCCTGGGGTCACATTGGTTAATTATAAGGGATATAACATCTCTAAATACGTCTGACCTACTGTTATAATCTATATCGCACGATAAATCACCAAATTTAACAAATTTTAATTTTTTTGATGAGTAATGATGACGTCATAACAAAGTGATGAGTCATCATTTTTCGATGATAGTTACATCATGCGTGAGATATGTTAGTATACATATTCTATTAAAATTTCAGCCTTCTATCTCCTATAATGGCTGAGTTATGCTCGAATAACTCTGTTGCTTAACTTTCAAAAATGTGACAATGACGTCATAATTCCATGATGAGTCGACATTTTGCTCTGAGCTCAGAACTTACTGGAGCCATAGCCAAAAGACTCCCACATGCCAAAAATTAGCTTTCTATGACCGGCAGTTTCTTCAATCAATTCGTTACATATATATATATATACATTAATCGAGTTTTAATAGTAAGGATATATCCTTACTATTAAAACTCGATTATTGTATCCTTACTATTAAAACTCGATGATTGTATATATCCTTACTATTAAAACTCGATTATTGTATCCTTACTATTAAAACTCGATGATTGTATATATCCTTACTATTAAAACTCGATTATTGTATCCTTACTATTAAAACTCGATGATTGTATATATCCTTACTATTAAAACTCGATTATTGTGTATGTATATATATCCTTACTATTAAAACTCGATTATTGTATATATATATATATATATATATCTATATCTGTAACGAATTGATTGAAGAAACTGCCGGGCGCAGAAGGCTGATTTTTGGCATGTGGGAGTCTTTTGGCTATGGCTCCAGCAAGTTCTGAGTTCAGAGCAAAATGTCGACTCATCATGGAATTATGACGTCATTGTCACATTTTTAAAAGTTAAGCAACACAGTTATTGGAGCATAACTCAGCCATTATAGGAGATAGAAGGCTGAAATTTTAATAGAATCTGTATACTAACATAACTCTCATATGATGTGACTTTCATCAAAAAATGATGACTCATCACTTTGTTATGACGTCATCATTACGCATCAAAAATTTTAAAATTGACAAATTTGGTGATTTTTCGAGTGAAATCGATTTTAACACTAAGATGGACATATTTAGAGATGCTATCTCCCCTATAATCAACCAATGTGACCCCAGGCGACCGAAGGGAACCTCCGGCGGACACAAAGTGTCCGCCAGCCGCGCAGCGCAAGCAAGCGAAGCGCGCTTGTATATATATATACACTACCTGGCCAAAAGTATTGGAACACATTATAATATGTGCCACTTTTGCCAAAGTGGTACAACCCATTGAATACAATATTAAACAAGTGTAAACATTGTGATATCAATAGAAACTGTCCCTCCGACCTCTTCCACTAAACTTTTGTTGATTTCCTTCAATGGGCCCGTTTACCTGCCACTGTGCCATTTATGGCATATGGTGGCATACATTAGAATATGTTCCAATACTTTTGGCCAGGCAGTGTATATATATATATATATATATATATATATATATATATATATATATATATATATATATATATACATGTATACACATTAATCGAGTTTTAATAGTAAGGATTAATGTATAATGATCACAGGAAATTTTACTTTGGACCAGTTGTTTAGAAATATGTGGAAATTTCATCGGAATGTTGACACATCCTTTGCTAGGGAAATGTAATTTGACTAATTTAGACTATATCTCGAAAGTTACAAATTCTAGGCACCAATAAATTGTGCCATCAGGTAGGCACTTCCTATTAACCAATAATACAATTTATATCTCTAAATATAACAGTTTACAGATGGTACCATTTATTGGTGTCTAGAATAAATTTGTCACAAATATAACCTATTGCGAAATCATATGATGACTAATTTAAATTTTACCAACGGATAGGGTACTTTAACACCATATTTAGTATATGCTGGTAATACATTCTGAAGCGCTATTATGCGTGGTTAATGATTTAAGGCAGCTCGTTCATGTATTACATGTAATTCAATCATCTTCTACCGCAGTGGTTCTGAACCTTTTCAGTCAGTGGTACTCCTTGGTGTCAACTTGAGGTTTCACGTGCCCCTCTCAATGTTGTTGAACTTAGCCATTGATAATAATGCTACGATTATCCTAAAAAAATAAACAAACACTAACTAATAATTTTATTAAGGTTCTAGTGAACATTTTGACAAGTTTGAATTCTCTAAATTTAGTGAGAAGCTGCTGCTTGATAGCGACTAATAATTCGATTCGAGGTGAAGTCATTGATAGTGCCCAGGTACCCCCTGGGGAATGTATCATATGTTAAGAATATTAATATATACAGGCTGAAATTTTAATAGAGTGTGTATATTGATATATCTCAAATATGATTCAACTATCATTAAAAAATGATGACTCATCACTCTGTTATGACGTCACCATTACGCATCGTGCGATATCGATTATAACAGTAAGACACGTATTTAGAGATGTTATCTACCTCATAATTAATTAATGTGGGCCCAGGCGCCTCCGGCATTAATCGAGTTTTAATGGTAAGGATATATACAGTATATAAATAATTTGTAGTAGAACAAAAGTTGCTAAATTATTATCCAAATTCAAATTTGATATTTTATTAATTTGAGATATGAATAATTTTTGATCTATGATCTACTTGTTCAAAAATATATTATGCTCTTGACAAGTTTTGAATTGATTCATAGGAGTGTGTAGATTTCGAAATTGATGAAAAATTTCTTTAACTCTGGTGATTTTAATCGATTGACCTCCATAGTTAAACTCATTTTATTACCACTTATGAGTTATGACACTAAGTAATATGATGTTCCAATACTTTTGGCCAGGCAGTGTACATACATACATACATACATATATACATACAATTTGTTTTTTCTGAGGATGGCGTAGCATTTTCTAACTGAATTTCAATACTGTATTACTAATAGGATGGAGGTAAGCAATAATTTAAGAAATATTTTAAAATGAAGAGATGATCTTCGACAGAAATTTGAGTAAAAAATGGAAATTGTGAAAATTCTGGATAAGATCAGGTTTTGTTGTTGTTGTTTTTAATTAAATTACATAATTATATAATTTTATTGTTGTTGTATTATTTAGATACTGAGTGAGACAAGTCAAATGTTTGGCTACTGTTTACATACCTACCCTCAAAATAATTTTCAGAGGGTGAAGATGATTCTAATGTGTGCTTGCGAGTTTTCCCCTGTTCACTCAAAAAAATGTATACCGGAACGTCCTGAAGATGAAAAATATTTACCTATTTTAGCTGCTAAGTTACCTCAAGCCAAACACAAAATCAATTTAAAACCTTTCAATATTCCTTTTACAGTAAAGGCACGTATCTTGT
>OY725488.1:1725985-1830985 GCA_963281255.1 Aphrocallistes beatrix
ATAACTTGCGGAAGGCAAACTGTTGTATACCAGTTTGAAGTAACTGTTTTGCTGACCTATAATGGTTGTACACCTCGTATCCCCTTTGTGTCAAAGAAGATTGCATACATTTGTTTCTTCGAAAATTGACTTTTTTTTAACTTCTGAGGAGGTGGTTCGCCAATCGGCGTCCACTGACGTGACTGTTCTTTGGATTCTGGGTCGTAATGGTATATCCATGTTTCATCACCTGTAATTATTTTAGAAATCAATGGAGATGCACCATTTTTGAATCTTTTTCTCATTGTCTTGCACCATTGAATTCTGGCTACTTTTTGATCCGGACGCAGCTGATGTGGAATCCATCGTGCGCAGATCTTTCTGAGGTGAAGAAGTTCATGTATAATGAAATGAATTACATCATTACTTATCCCCAACTCATGCTGCATGTGTCTATACGTTATATGTTTATCTTCTTCTATCATATGATGAATAGCGTCAATTTTCTTTTGAGTTGAGGCCGTCATGGGCGTCCCTGGTCTCGGTTGGTCTGAGAGATGAAAGATTCTTCTTCTAAATTCTCTGTACCAATTCTTTACTGTTGCAAGAGATGTAATATCCATCCCAAAAGCTTGAACTAGTTGTTGGTAACATTCATCGATAGTTTTATCCAATTTAAATTCAAATAGGATGATTGCTCGAATTTGTTCTCTTGAAAGTTCAATATTTTGATTCAAATTTGCTGAAGCCATTCTTTGAAATGGATAGTATTATAAAGGAAATAATAGATAGAGCTCTAAATTGTACAATATAATAATACAAGATAGTGAAGTAGAGGTATAACTTATGGTTTGTCTATAACAGCTAATTTGGCTCAGAGGCTAAAAATATATCGGGCACCCCTCGTAATGATCATGTAGAGTGTTGATTTACAGGGTGCGCCAAAAAAATTGAGACAAAACACAAAACGATGCAATAACTAGAATTTTATGTGAATCTTAGTTATACCACAAGAGTATCATAGCAATGCTATTATCTTCACATTTTATTCAAAATGAGCTCCTTTAGCATCTATACATTTTCTAAGGCGCTTCTTAAACGAATCAATACAGTTATTAACAATGGTAATTTGAAGCTGATCCCAAGTCTGCTGAATCCTTCGCTTCAACGCTTCCAAACTTTTCGGGGGGTTTCTGTAGACCTCAGCCTCGAGAATACCCCATATCCCATAATCAAGAGGATTTAGGTATGGGGAATTTGGTGGCCAGTCGTTTTTGTCCCAGAATTCGATATTTTCAGATTTAAGATAATCAGAGCAAATTTTAGCAGTATGACAAGGAGCTCCATTTTGCTGATACATTAACTTGTTCTTACGACAAAAAGGAACTACGATGTCCCTTAAAATGTTATTTTTGTAACTTTGCGTTTAGAGTTGAGCCTTTTTCAATGAAAAACAAGGTGGTTTTCAAATTGTGCGCAATACCAGCCCAAACCATTATTTTTGGAGGGAATTTTCTTTTTTGAACTACAGTTTTTGTATTCAAGGGCTTTTATGTCCCTTTCGAATGTATACCCTGTCGTATTGGCGGTTTAGAGGTTGATCTAAGTAAAAGTTTTTCTCGTCACTAAAGAGTACTCGCCAGTATACGTCCCCTGCGAGTCCACGGTAGAGTTTCAATGACCTTGTTCGTCGTTTCTTCTTTTGGGGAGAATTGAGAGCTTGTTTGCAATCCTTTTTTCTTGGAGTCAACTTTAAATCTCTTTTCAAAATATTTCTGGCACTGGTTGCAGGAATTTTTATTTCTCTTGCAATTTTCCTGATTGATTGGCCTGGATTACGTCTAAGACGATCAGTGATCTTTTTTTGTCTATTCTTGTCTGATCTTTGACTTTTCTGCCAGATCCTTCCTTTCTAGACATACTTATGCCATACTGAAGCCTTTTAACAGCACGATATATTGTTGCACGAGAGATATTTTCATGTTTTAAAAGAGCGAAAATTTCTGATGCACTTTTATCACCTTTGTATAGCGATTCTACCATTTTGCGTTTCTCTAATTCGTTCATTTTTAACTATGCTAATTTTTCAATAAATAATTATGAAAAAGTAATGATATATAAATATAATACTGGAATCTTCCTTTTATCAAATAAAAGATATTGCAAAAAGATGGAAAAAAAATGTCTCAATTTTTTTGGCGCACCCTGTATGTTTATTTGAACTCATGGAATATAAGGTGCAAAACATGGGGTTACTAGGAGGTTTGAGTTGGAATGTTACATATTCCTGCGTCATCAAAGAAAATATTCAGCTCGAATATGGTCAGGTGACCCCTCAAATTTCTCCAAATTTAATAATGAGTACGAATATTTAAACCTATTGAATATGTCATTGCTGGTCCAACCGAGATAGGAAGGCATGAGCATTTACAGTATGTCCCAAAATTATTGGCAATGAACTTTAACTTTGTGTAATATTAGGTATATGATTAAGAAGAGTATTATAATTTCAGGATTACTTCACTTCTGAGTTTTCATCCTACTATATATAGTACACTATTTTGAGTGATACTACCATACCATGCAGTTAACCAGCACCTTTTCTGGAATGCAAATTCATTTTTTTGTAGCAATCTTTTAAAATCCCAGTAGCTGTCTACCACAGTATAGCAATATATTCTTATACAAGCGCGCTTCGCTTGCTTGCGCTGCGCGGCTTGCAGACACTGCGTGTCCGCAGATTTACCCAGTGGGCGCTTGGGGATATTAGAGAAACAATACGTCGCTTTCTTGTTTTATACTAAGTACGCTGGATTGTCATTTGTCTACGGTTACATTAATGAGATCAGAACTGTAGCAGAAATTTTGTTTCGTGATAAATATAGTTTAGTTCGTATTAAGTCAACTAATCCTGAATGTAAGCTCAATTTGAATACACAAAGTTCACATTGCTAAAGATTATTATACTTAAATAATCAATTCCAGTCCATGTCGTTAAAAGTTATTTTATGATCGAATTGATTGATTGTAGCATATAACAAATTTTAATTGTTGTTAACAATCATATTATAGACTCAAAATAGCAGTATTCAATCATTTATATGAAATAGAATCGTGTGAATGGCATTATAAAAGGCTGATAATTGATTGGTTCTCACATAAACCAATGAATTTCAATCACAAATAGTTCTTTTGATTGTATGCATAAGTCACTACTATTTTATTCCAATGTATTTGCATTATAAAATAATCGAATTTGATTGGTCAGCACATTTTGTCACCTATCTCGGCGAGGTGTGAACATTTCGCTTAGATCTTCGAACTTAATCCTAGATTCATCATTTGACACCTACATGCCAATTTTCGTATCTCTACGACTTGCCAATTCTTCAATCAATTCGGACAAACAAAAAATCCTAGCATTTTAATATATAAGATACAGTAAACCCTCGATTATCCGAACCTCGATTATCCAAACACCTCGATTATCCGAAACAGTCGAGTCTTAGTCTCGCTTTACTATTTTTAAACTTCTTGGTTAAAATTTGTTTAACCCCACTATTTCAATTTATGTGTCGCATAATATTTCTCGAGGATATAATTATTATGGTACTTCCAGTACAACTAAATTGGGCTTATGATACAATTTAAACATAATTGCCTAGGTATAGAAGCAAACCTTTATTATTTCGTCTACCTAAACACACTTAAACTTATTTGAAAACTTAACCAGCTGTTCGGATAATCGAGGTTGTACTACCCTTATTTCACTTATCCGGTAATAATTTCTCAAGGTGTTCGGATAATCGAGGGTTTAGTGTACTCGTACTACTGAAATTAGTTATGCAAATATATAAGTATGTCTATATATTTTAGTTGCGTAATTTTGGAGTATTTGTTAAAGGATTCAGCAAGATTTAGGATCTGAAAAAATAGTCAGATTTATCAAGGAAAAAAAGAATTTTGTAATATAATACGATTGTACTTGAGTTTAATCCTAACTAAGAGTCCTAATTATTAGTTAAACTATTACTTCAAACAAGGCAAGTATAAAATTGTGAATTTTAAGAGCGAAATTAATTTTTTTGCATTGTCATTTTGTGCTAAAGTAAATTATTTACCTAATTCAGACTTTCGAAGCTTACTATATCTTGCTGAATCCTTTAAACAAATACTAAAAAATTACACAACTAAATGATATTAACATACATGAATATTTGCATTACTAAATTCAGTCGTATATAAGAATACATTGCTATACTGTGATAGATATCCACTGGAATTTTCAAAGAAAATCGACAAAAAAATGAGTTTGCATTCCAGAAAAGGTGCTGTTTAACTGCATGGTATGATAGTGTGACTCAAGATAGTGTATATATAGGATAAAAACGCGTAAATGAAGTCATCCTGAAATTATCCTAAATATATGTTTAATATTACACGAAGCTAAAGTTAACTGCTAATAATTTTGTGACCTACTGTAAACAGGGGCGGTCCCAGGGGAGGGGGGGATATCAGGGACATTAGCGCCGAGTTTGATTCTGCGGCCCCGAATTTCATCCGACCACCTAAGCCAAAATCATAGGAAGGGTCCCATATGTTTTTTCTCTGGCCCCGCCTTGCCCCGGTTTAGAAAATTCATATGACCGCCCCCTGACAATAAATGCCCATGCCTTCCTATCTCGGTTGGACCAGCAGTGACATATTCAATAGGTTTAAATATTCGTACTCAGTATTAAATTTGAATAAATTTGAGGGATCACATGACCATATTCGAGCTGAATATTTTCTTTGACGACGCAGGAATGTGCAACATTCCAACTCAAACCTCCTAGCAACCCCATCAAGGGACCCTTTGTTTCGCTCCTTATATTCCATGAGTTCAAATAAACATAAATCAACACTCTACATGATTATTTAGTAGGATTTCCTGAATGCCGAATTACCCAAACATGCCAAAGTGGCATGGGCTTAATTATGGTCAAAGGGACACCCTAGAATTCAAAACCACCAAAAAGTTACATACTTTTCAAATTTCTCGGTTGACTCCCCGTGGTGCTGGACTATTAGGTATTTTCCGAACAACAACCTTAACGTTGTATGCAGTCAGGGAGTCAGAAAAGAAATTTGAGGAGGCGTGATGTACTAGAGTGGTGCTTGAAATTGTCTATGGGGATTTAGTATTGGAAAATTGCAATGTCATTGTGGGATGAGGAGAGGTGACATACACTAACTATCAGAATGGAGGAAAGCTCCATACTAGACTATGTCATATAACAAGTTTGACCATGATTGGTACAGAATTGGCTGAGAAATTAAGCGCTAAGTCGTGCTCGAAATTGTCTATGGGAATTTTGTGTTGGAAAATTGCAATGTCATTGTGGGATGAGGAGAGGTGACATACACTAACTATCAGAATTGAGGAAAGCCTCATACTAGAATATGCCATATAACAAGTTTGACCATGATTGGTGCAGAATTGGCTGAGAAATTAAGCGCTAAGTCGTGCTCGAAATTGTCTATAGGAATTTTGTATTGGAAAATTGCAATGTCATTGTGGAATGAGGAGAGGTGACATACACTAACTATCAGAATTGAGGAAAGCTGCTAACTTCACACTCGTATAATAGACAAGGTATAAATACACTACCCGGACAAAAGTATTTGTACACTTCATTATTTCACTTTGATTTAATACTAAAATGAGTCTATTCATGAAGATCAAACTCCTAAAGGGTAGTGATACTGTTACAGAGTAGAGCGGTAGTAGTTTAATTAACGTCGTAAATACAATACAAGAAGTTACAAACAATACAGATACTACACTCAGATTAAACTATATACTACTTAACAATTGCCTACTATACGTACTAAGTTTATACTAGTTAAGTAATACTGAATACCAGCTAATTTCCATGAATCTCTACTGCTCTACATTACCCCCTCCCTCTAAACATTCACGCTCCTCTCTTTCCACTGCACAACCCCTTCTCCGAGGATAACTCGTCACCACATTCCCGAAAAATTTTGTCGGTCTTGATTCTCTCGTAGATCGTCGCAATAAGGGATGACCAAAGTCACTTGCAATGACTTCACTACTTGACATTTGTTGCTTGGGAGCCTGTTGTTCCTCTTCATCCCCTAACAGGAGGGTTTGATCGCAATCACTTGCGTCACAGATAAGGTTGATTCATCCAGGCAATTTTCAGGACCAGGTACCTTTCGACAGCGATTTAGGTGTACCACCTTTTCTTGATTCAATTCAAGATCCCCCACGATTACGTTGGCTTTCTTCCTTTTCAAGACCCTCTTGGGGCTTTTGTACAATGGGGACAGAGAATCGCTGCGATTTTCATCCTTTACCAGTACCAGGTCCCCTGCAACAATATCCGATTCCTTTGCAGTGCGGTTATAATTGTGTTTCATAGTTTCCTGAGCTTCGCATATATTATTGGATACATCTTCCCATAACGCTTGATTTCGGGTTACCGCCATTTGGACATAGCTACCAACATCTTCAAACTCTTCCTGAGCCACCGTTGGAATAAGCAAGTCCAGATCAGATCTAAGTTCTTCTCCATACATTACCTGGCTCGGAGAGTAACCAGTACTGCTATTAATTAACACATTACATTGAAAGGTCACCTCATTTACTAAGCTTGGCCAATCTGTCTTTTCAATCTTCCTTTCCTCTAGCATACATCTCATACACTGCTTGAACGTTTGCACCGTTCTCTCTGCTTGTCCGTCCCCTTCTGGGTGATATGGACTAGACCTGCGCTTTTCAATTCCCAACTCTTCGCATACTTCGCGTACCATCGTACCATCCACATTTCGACCTTGGTCAGAGAGGAGAACTTGAGGGTAGCCATGCCGCAATACCCATCCATCCATAAAAGCTTTTACCACGCTCTTCGCATCTTGACTCCGCAACGGCATAGCCTCAACAAATTTTGAGAATAAATCTACCATAATCAGAACGTAACGAAAGCCCCCCGCCGCCCAAGGTAGAGTAGCAATATCGAACGACACCATTGCCCGAGGACGCTGACACTCATTAATAGGGATCAAGGGTTGCTTCCCACTCGAAGATCGCTTATTCCTAAGGCACACTAAACAACTCCTGCAAAACCTCTCTACATCTTTCACCATCCCTCTCCAAAAGAACCGAGGTTTGAGCAACTCGTATGACCGATGCACTCCAGGATGAGACTGTCCGTGCACGAGATCCAAAGTCCTTTCTCTAAGAGAGCGAGGGACAAACAGCGCACCGAAACGACACAATAATCCATCTCTCACTACCCAACCATCATGCTTCCTCAATTGCCCTTCTCCTACTTGACCTTTCTCTCTCAGTTGCCTAATCACGTCCGACGACTCACAATCTTTGGCCTGCTCCTCTCTAACCCTTTCCCTAAATCCGTCTCTATCTCCTGTCAAGGCGTAAACATGCCGTTCAAAATGCTCGGCTTCATCGTTCACTTCAGAATCGAACACTACCGAACTCCTGCTAAGGTAGTCTGCTGCACAATTGCTGCTCCCTCGTCTAAATTCAATTCTATAGTGTAATGATTCCAGCTCTAGCAACCACCTTGAGAACTTCCCCCGTGGATCTCTTTGTCCACGCATCCAGACAAGAAGATTGTGATCCGACAAAAATACAACATCAACAGCCGCTTCCAAATATTTCCTCCACTTGCGAGCCGCAAGAACAATCGCTAGAGCTTCGCGTTCTCCGGCACAGTACTTTTTCTGGGCCTCGCTCAGCATGGAAGGAAAGAAAACTATTGGCTTCAATCTCCCATACCTATCCATCTGAGACAATACTCCACCCACTGCTTCTCCGGACGCATCAGCTTCTACGTAAAAAGCCTCGCTCCATGAAGGATATGCTAGAGTTACGGGGTTCCCTTCTAATGTTTCACACAGTTTAGTATAGCTTCGTTCACACGACTCATCCCAATCCCATTTGACTCCTTTTCTCGTGAGGCGAAATAGAGGGCTTGCTATATCCGCCATCCGAGGAAGAAATTCGCGATAATAATTTACCTACCCCAAGAAAGATTTTAATGTCCTTACATTGTTAGGGCGTGCCTGTCTGCTAATTCTACCTACCAGTGAATCGATTGGCTGGTGTTCCTCTGGTGTTAGCAAATCCCCCACAAACTCGATACTCTGATACCCAAATTTGCATTTATTCTTCCTCAGCTGCAAGCCTGCTCGACGATAGCATACCAGAACATCTCTTAGGTGTTGTAAATGCTTACCAAAACTTTGCGAATACGTTAGGGTATCATCGATGTATGCTTGGCTATTACTAGAGCTTCCTAGAGCTTCATCAACCACGCGTTGGTACGACGAAGGGGCATTGCACAGACCAATGCCATCACACAAAACTCGAACTGTCCTCTCGGGGTAAGAAAGGCTGTTTTCTCTCGATCAATTTCAGCTATGGGGATGCTCCAATATGCACTTGCTCCGTCAAGCGTCGAAAAGTAGCGACTCTCCTTTAGTTTGTCCAAGATATCCCTCACTTCTGGAATAGGATAACTGTCCTTCTTCGTGCAGTTATTCAACGCGCGATAATCTACGGCAAACCTTTGTGTTCCATCTTTCTTGGTCACGAGAATAACTCTGCTCACCCAGGGAGAATTTGACGGTCTAACAATCGCGTTTTCGAGCATTTGCTGAATTTGAGTATTAATCTCCTTTTCAATCTGAGGCGACACCCTGATATTCTTAGCCCTCACTGGACCGGCATTACCCGTCACAATAGAATGTTCTGTTAAGTGAGTTACCGATGGTTTCTTCGGATTAGGTGCAAAAACGTCCTCGAATTCCGTTAGTAAAGTTCCTAGCTTTTCTTTTTGTTGACAATCCAACTCTGAATTAATATCATATGTATCTTCTTTACCATCCTCAGCCATATTCAACACTTGGTTTACTGCTTCGGCGCGTGCTAATGGTAATCCTCCCTGAACACTTGCAACTGTTTCTAGCCAAAGTTGACCCAGACGTACTTTCCTTCCCCCCCAATCGATCTCAAAAGAATCGAACCGCAGTAAGAACTCCCTTCCCAAAATCACTGTAGGTTCAGGACTATCTAGAATCGTAAACGTATGTTCGCGCACTCGCCCATTTCCTAGATCAATTTCCACCTCTACAAAACCTAGCGTATCGATTGGAGTAGCGCATACTCCTCGGACTATTCCAGGATCAGGTTTGCATCTAAGTCCTAAACTATCGAGTGTCTTCTCATCCATAACTGACGGTTGAGCTCCGGTGTCAATCATAGCTCTGGTAGGCTTTCCATTCACCCAAATGGCAATTACTACCCCTCCTATATTCCCATCGTTGGTATTAGTAAGGGATGCATTGGAAGACAGCTTCACACTGTTAAGTCGTTTCTCCTTCCTTGCCTGACAGTCTCTGCGACCATGACCTTTCCTGCCGCACTTTTGACAAAACTGATGTTCACATTCTCGCGCAGTGTCCAATCCTCCCACAAATGTAACACCTCAATTCCCGAGGATAACCAGAAAGCTTGCCTCCCCCTCGAGTTCGTTGAAATCGATGACCGCGGTGAGTGCCATACCCACCATCTTCATATTTCACCACGTTAATGCTCTCATCGAGAGATTCTTCTGGATTGCTACCCGACACCGCTGCAACCGTTCCCTTCGCCATTCGATCCGAAAGGCTATTGTCGGTTTCCTTTTGGTCATAACTTCGTTGAGTGACTTCCCCTATACGCTTGAAGTCTCGATTGTTTTGGTCAAGACGAATACCTTTCTCCGTTAGTATGTTACGTACTCTCTTGATAAATGCGCGACATTCTTTCATGCATATGTCTGTATGACTCTCAACCCATTCTCTCAAAACTCCTTGAGCTCCCGCAGGTAATTGGTTTAGCAGGAGCACACATGGCATATGCAATGGCGCTTTCGCCATTTCGGATGCACTCACCAGGTTGTAGAAGAAATCGTCGATCGATGTTCCAGGTTCCCAATCCTGCCTACACATTGAGATCATAGCTTGACTACTATCGAGGGCCGGATCCAGCTCCCTCAAAATCTCAAATGCTTCTTCCAAGTTGACCTTACTATCCGATACTATCTGGGTAACGACCTTTGCCTCTGCTGGTCTGCGACATACGTAGGCCGGCAATAGACTGATCGCCAATTTCTCACCGCCCTCCTGAGCCAGAAGGGGGGTAACCGCCGCCTTGAACAGCAACTCCCAGTCCGATATACGTTGCTCTCTATGAAAAGGCGGAATCACCAGATTTCCAAACGGGCTGGCCATTTCTTGATTGTTTGTAACTTAATGTTACAGAGTAGAGCAGTAGTAGTTTAATTAACGTCGTAAGTACAATACAAGAAGTTACAAACAATACAGATACTACACTCAGATTAAACTATATACTACTTAACAATTGCCTACTATACGTACTAAGTTTATACTAGTTAAGTAATACTGAATACCAGCTAATTTCCATGAATCTCTACTGCTAATACAACTAATCGGATTTCAGATTCGAAATCTGCGCACTCGAATCAGTTATTGTAGAATATTTAAAATCAATCATTAATTTTAAATGTTTTCAGATTATCAATCACTGCCGCCTTGTGCCACATATGCCGCTATTCACCACTATACATGATGGTGACGAATTACCTCTTGTGTACCGCAGGTTGATAATTTTACTTATTCAGTTGAGAATTTATTAGAAAGCTTCAACTATTACTAATTCGAATGTGTGGATTTCGAATCTTAAATCAGACTCTTCGTATCTCTTAGAGTTTGAATACATTACTCCTCATTAAAAGTTCCAATTTAGTACTATTTGTCTGGGAAATAATATAGTGTACAAATACTTATGTCCGGTTAGTGTAGAAGAATCAGTGCGCAGGGTAATAAAATGTAGTTTTAGTGAATAATCAATTACACACTTAAATTTCTGTTTACTAAATGCTTAATGTTATATTCTTAAATTTCAAGGACCTCCATATATTTTGTTGATTTTTTCAACCGGAAATATCAGTGAATGTTCGTTTCAAATTAAGTAGATCCATCTAGAAAAATGTCGAATCAAATTTGCAAGGCTTCAAAACAATTCTTCAGTAATCCATGCTTTTAGTATACCTCCTAAGTAGAAAAGGGAGGTGCCTTATTGCCACTCGTGCTTGTCTGAGATTGCGGAGGGGTCTGTAGTAGCAGAAAGCGTGCAAATTCGCAGGTACTATCGAACTTGCGAAGGTTTATTTGGGCTGCCGATAGACTAACAGGCCTTTGGCTAACCCATACTTATTGCAAGTGTTCTTGACCAGGGTTGCGAGAATGTTTTTATAAAACATAAACATATACTGATCATTCATATTTAGGATATTCCACTATCGAATTCTCTCTGTCTAGTTGATTAAAACGGGAAAGCGGAATAAGACTGAATTATTTCAGGACTGGAGTGAGGCTGAATTGTCGAAACTGGAATAAAGCCGAATGATCAATTTGGATCTAGAGTAAGAATTGTTTATTTTGTGAAATGGGTCGATTGGAGGCATTTTTTTGGCTTGTTACTTGTTAAACCAGGGGAGACTCTAAGGGTTTTGATGGCGGAATATTTTAAAAATTCCCCTGTTAAGGCGGTTTTTAAGTAAAATGTATTTTTAACTTGTTTATTCCAGTATTACTTACATATTTAACTCTTTAAAATTCGGCCTTATTCCAGTGTTGGAATAATTCGGCCTTATTCAGTCAATCCATTATATACAGATTCTAGTTATTCCCTTATTATTCATTTCTATAAGTCCTAAATACGTTTATGAGAGATTGTCTAGTAAAAATGCCTTAATACACTTTGATAAACACTCAGTGATATTTTTACTGTAAATTTATAAGATTATACGTATATGTCTCAGCGACAGTATCACTAGAGATAATTACAGTCGACTTCGCTTAATAGGGTCACTGTTTAATCGGGTCAACCGCTTAATCGGGCCACTTTTGTCAGTACCGGAATAGTTTTCACACAATAGAGGTTAATACAAAATATTTTCGGTTAATAGGGTTCTCCACTTAATCGGGGCAAAATGTCAAAATGTCCATGGCCTACTCAAGTCAGGCCTCACAGTAGAATGGGAAATTTGGACCGGAAGTTAAAAAAAGTTAAAGTTTATATATTTATATACCCCCCGAATCCATGCTAATATGTTCTCAGGGGGTTTACAATCTGGGTGAGGTGCTAAACCTACTGATAGTTGCTGAATGTGTGCATGCGGCGTGTCTGTATGCATATGATGGCATGTCTGTGTGCATATGATAGTGTGTTACAGAGAAAAACTCGGCTAACAGTAGGTAAGAAAGATAGCACCTGACTTAACTTTACCTTTAAACGAGATGACATCCTTAGTGCTTTCAGCTCACTAAGGTTCTGCAAGAGTGTAGGCTCAGATTACATTATCGAAGCAATGTAATTGAGAGTAAAATGCAAATGACTAGAGCGAGGTTAGAACCCGCGACCTAAGTCTTGGTAATCAAACGCCCTAACCACCGCACCACCCAAGCAGATATCATGCAGAATAGACCTTAATAATGTATTGCCAGCATATGTGAATATGGTGTTAAAGTATCCATATCCGTTGAAAACTTTTGATTAGTCATCATATAATTGCTGAATAGGCTATATTTATTAGGAATTTAGTGATTTTCAGACCAGTTTTAAGCACACTTCTAAGGGCTTTTAAGTAATTTTGCTCATAGACTCACGATGTGAATGGGTTGATACGAAAAAAATTGATTTTTTCATGAAATGTTCATAAATTCCAGCGTTGCTATGAAAACGCATTTTGGTCAGTAGGTCCAAATCTCAATCAATCAATTTTTTCGTATCTACCCATTCACATCCTGGTTCTTTGCGCAAAATTACTTGATAAAAGCGCTTAGTAGTGTGCTTAAAACTGGTCTGAAAATAACTAAATTCCTCATAAATATAGCCTACTCCGCAATTATATGATGACTAATCAAAAGTTTTCAACGGAAATGGGTACTTTAACACCATATTTGTATATGCTGGTTTTACATTCTTAAGGTCTGCTTCATCGTAACTTGATAACCATCGTAACTTGATAACCATCATAGCTTGATAATTAGCATGGATGCACAACTTCTATCGTAACTTGATAACCCTGAGTTACTTGAATAGGAGTAATAAGTTGAATTGGGATTCGACCGAGCACCCTTGAAGTGTTAATTTGACAACCAACTTCCGATTTGAATAAATTCGATGTTATTGGAAAGAAGAGGAACACGTTTATGAAAATGTATTAAATTTTAAAAAAAATGCCTTTTAGGCTAGTTAAACCGAGCACAGCCTCAACAATATTGTTAGTAGTTCATCTAAAAATTCCAATTCAAGACTTTGTACCCATATTTCTGAATAACAGGCGTTTATGCAGTTTAAATTTCATAGGAAAATGCCAAATTTCTTGGGAGCTATAGGTTAGTAGAGTTGGCGCTCAGTTAGTTCGGACGTATACCCCACTTGCAAGTTACCAGAGTGAGCATGCTTTAAGCATTGATATTTAATCAATTGAAGATGTAGCTTAGTTGGATGTATTATTAATTGATAGAGAATAGACTTACGTTTTAACAGACGTGATTTGAATCGTATAAATTCACTAGTTTCTTAGGACAACCTCATCAAAGTTTTTACTAAAATCAACGTATTCTTTATTACCCTATATCTTATTTTAAATAATAAAAACATAGGGCTGCTAATCGATTTTTTGAAGTATTTCATTTTTAATCTATCCAAATTTGAGCATCTTTCCCAATAGGAAATGTAATCCAGCAACACTAGACTGCATAGAGAGAATTGATTATGTAAGGATAAGACTACTGACAATGACTGTATTTCCTGCTTGAAGGTATAGTTCCAATAATGTTACTTAACATTCATACCAGAAAAATGTGTTAGTAAAAACATTATTGGAACTATACCTTCAAGCAGGAAAGACAGTCATTGTCAGTAGTCTTATCCTTACATGATCAATTCTTTCTATACTGTCTAGTGTTGCTGGATTACATTACCTATTGGGAAAGATGCTCAAATTTGGATAGATTAAAAATGAAATACATTAGCAGCCCTGTTTTTATTATTTAAAATAAGATATAAGGTAATAAAGAATACGTTGATGGAGTACCAACCCCTAAGGCGGGAAAAAATGTCGAAAATCGACAGTAGTCAGTATTAAAAATTTCGGATTTTAGTAAAAACTTTGATGAGGTTGTCCTAAGAAACTAGTGAATTTATACGATTCAAATCACGTCTCATAAAACATATGTCTATTCTATATCAATTAATAATACATCCAACTAAGCTACATTTTTAATTGATTGAAATATCAATACTTAAAGCATGCTCACTCTGGTAACTAGCAAAAGGGGTATACGTCCGAACTAACTGAGCGCCAACTCCACCAACCTATAGCTCCCAAGAAATTTGGAATTTTCCTATGAAATTTAAACTGCATAAACGCCTGTTATTCAGAAATATGGGACAGGATTGGCTCTTTTGAGATGAAATATCTGGTTCATTGGTTGGAATTGGAATTTTTAGATGAACTACTAACAATATTGTTGAGGCTGTGCTCGGTTTAACTAGCCTACGTAAAAGGCATAAAAATTAAAATTTTAATACATTTTCATAAACGTCTGTTCCTCTACTTTCCAATAACATCGAATTTATTCAAATCGGAAGTAGGTTATTAGGTTATAGCATCTCTAAATACGTCTGTCCTACTGTTATAATCGATATCGCATGAATTTCACCAAATTTGTCAATTTTTAAATTTTGATGCGTAATGATGACGTCATAACAAAGTGATGAGTCATCATTTTTTGATGGTAGTTAGATCAAATGTGAAATATATTCGGCCTTATTCAGTCAACCCATTATATACATATTCTAGTTATTTTGCATTTGTATCGAGTTGGCCGTTGTTGTGCTTAGAAGGATATAAAAACAACCTTTTTCAACAATAATACAATTCTTAATATTTCTCATTAATTTTATATCACAGTGTAGAAATTAAAATTAAGAAATTATTTTAAAAAGCCCAAATTCGAGCGGCTGAAGTTGAAATTTGTAGGTTACCTCCAAAAACCTCACCATTACCCATTGGAGACTTTTTTTCATCCTAAAATTCCCACTTAGCTCAATAACTTTAAATTCAAATTTTGGCAAAATTCCCAACCTCGAATCCTTGGTGGCAGGGGATTTGTTGCAAAAAATTCAATCTCATTCCTGTCAGAAAGTGAGATTTTTGCAATTTTCAATTTTAACCCAAGCAGCGTAAAAAGAATTGGGTTGGATTTACATCCTTAATCTTTCCAGTTATTCGTTGTTTTAATTTGTTCCTTTTATTTAGATATTTATTGATTTGTAAATGTCTAGTAAGGAACATTTCATAGAAGGATGGAATTTTATTCAGACTTTGGGAGAAGGAGCTTATGGTGAAGTGAAGTTAGCTGTAAATACAAAAGGTGAAAAGGTTGCTGTAAAAACTATAAATCTGTTTCCCTATTCCACAAAACTTGTGTCAGATCCTAATCCTGGAATACACGATATAGAAATGTTTATCAAAAAAGAAACTGCCATTCATAAAGCTTTGCGGTGTAAAAACATTATTCGCTTCTTTGGAATGCGGAAGGAGATTGATTTGATGCATGTTTATATATTTCTTGAATATGTTTCTGGTGGAGAATTATTTGACCGAATTGAGCCTGATATTGGAATTCCTCGACCTCAAGCACGAGATTATTTCACACAATTAATCAACGGAATAGATTATATCCATGAAAAAGGGATAACCCATAGAGATATCAAACCTGAAAATATTTTATTTGATTCTGAAAACGTTCTAAAAATATGTGACTTCGGCTTAGCTACTATGTTTAGATTCCAAGGTAAAGAGCGTAAACTAACTAGACGTTGTGGGACAATTTCATATGTAGCTCCAGAAGTTATGGACCCTCCTTACTATGCGATTCCAGCAGAATTGTGGTCTTGTGGCATTGTTCTTTTTTGCATGTTGTTTGGGCAATTGCCATGGGATCAACCAAATCCTAGAGATCCTTACTATGACTCCTGGATAACTGGACGTGGAAGATATCAGGAAAACTCTCCATTGAATCAGATAGAGAAAGAAGAATTTTCAATATTGCAAGGCCTTCTAGCTGTTTCACCACAAAATCGATTTACTATTGAAAATATAAGGCAACATAAGTGGTTTACTAATCAAGAAATTAACCTTAGTTCTGTTGAACCAAATCCATCGAATTTTCATGATACCGTATCTATCGTTTCAGCATGTTCACAGCCTTCCTTCGGATTCGTTTCAATACAGAGTGATGGATATTCTTTTCAGAGGGAAGCATTCTTTTCACAGCCTATTAATTTGGATGAAGTATATTTAGGTACGCAATTCGCTACTCAAACACACTCAGCTGATCAAAATTATGACTCCTTAACTAAGCGTCTGACTCGTATTTTCTTTCAGGCAAATATGAAATCTACCATTAATTCATTACTAAAATTACTCTCTAAACTTGGACTAGCTGCAAAGCAGAATGCAGACCACTCGAATGCATGCATTCGAGTCTATGCGATTGATTCTAAAGCTCAGCCACTCCAATTCAATTTATTAGTTTATTGCTTTGAAGAAGCAACGACAATGGTTGAATTCAGAAGAACCAGAGGAGATGCATTAGAATTTAAAAGAAAATTTAAATTGATTGAACATGCCCTTAAAAGCACCATGTCCACTTAACACCCTAATATAATTTACTGGTACATTGTAACCAAATTATTCATTACGAGTAGCTATGATTACCAAAACATTACTCTTCTTTTTTAATCATTATATCGAAAAAAAGGGATGAAAGTGTGCTTCCAAATTATTGTGAGAAGACACATATAAAATGTTCTGTGGTTGAATCACTGTATGCCGATTAGAGAATTTTTTGCCACTCATCATAATAAAATTAGAAAATATTGTAGAGTCATTGATACTAAACATTTATCAATCTTATGTCACTTCTATCTCTTCTTATTCTTGAGATAATAGCTATCGAATATTTTAGAAAATGATGACGCGACATAAATTTTGGGTTAGTATGTGTCTACGATAAGTCAGAACGGATTGAAATTTGAATAGGGCTCTGACCGATGTGATCCCCTCCTCTGACCTGATGTGACCCTATTATGCGGAGTCGACTGATATAAAAATACAATACCATCATATCCTTCACAAAAATTATGTTAATTGAGTATAGATATACATATATCCTTACTACATTTTTATTCCACGATAGTCCGAGATTTTCTTTTCCCTAGGTGACAACAATAGCTGTATATCCATATTTGAGCGTCTAAGGTTTAAAAATTCTTCTGGGGGCAAAGCCCCCCAGAACCCCCCCGTACCGTCGCTCGCTCTTGCCCCCCCAGGTTTTATATTAGTTACCAAAACAACAACGCGCCTATGTGCAGGGGGTGCAGCTGCACCCCTCTGGCCCCACCCATGACTCGGGAGTAGAGAATTTTTGACAATGAATGAAACATATACTTTATCCATGGTCCATATGGGGTTCTACCATAGTAAATTGTGTCGCGTGCCATCAAATTGTGTCATGTTCCACAATTTGGTGGCGGTGGTTATCAGGTTACGATGAAACCGATTGAACCACAAGGCCATTTGAGTAAGCGAAACAAAATCTCAGAATACTACGATATATCTCAAAATACCACGCAACAGTACTCACAGATTGAAGCACAATACACTATTTAGAGCAGGGAAAACATACAAGTATCACTACTCAAATGGAAAGTCATTGTCTAAATTAGAACTATTTAAATTATCGCATCATGATCACAGGATTGGTGTTACCTCAGAATACCACGCAAGATGAATATCCATGGTTAATTTGACTAGTGCCTCAAAATACCACGGTGCCTCAGAATACCACGCAACAGTACTACCAATTATTATCTACCAGTAATATATTCTCGTAGGGATCTATCACATAATACTAAATTAGTGTCTTTTCTAAATGGCAGCACCGTTAAACATCTCAATCCCACCTTTGATCGAAGGGCAACGAATTGAAGGCTGGCAGCCATTGTTCTTAGCAGCAACCAATGCTCTAGTAGCGAATGTAAATGAGAAAGTAGCGATCCAGATATTGCCCTCCTTCGTCTGCCGTAACGATTATGATCAGTCTACAATTCTACAGGCTATCAAGGAAACAACGCTTGAAGAGGCATTCACTTTGTTGTGCACCAGCCTTGATCCTCCCATCGACGGTATTTCGAAAGATGCAATGGGCCAGGGGCGTTCGAGTGGAAGTTTTTAAAAAATCTGTTCAAGCTAAACGAGCCGGGTACACGATTCGGGCTGCATGCATACCTCTAGTGGGGGAACTACCTCAGGAAGTCCAATCGGTACCTAAAGTTGGATCAAAGGTAAGGAAGAATGAAAGGAAAAAGATGTGAGGGAGTTCGTCACTTTGGTGTAAACGACCCTACTTCAGAAAGGTATAAACTGGATCATGGAACACCTGTAGACAGAATGGTGCAGGACGAAGCGAATTTTGAAGATAAGGTCTTCTTTGCCCAGCCTTCCAGGATGAGATTGTCGAACATGCTGAGGAACAGAGGAAGGATCAAGTAATTTCCCAGGCTTGCAAGGAATTGATGGATACTGGAGAGGTACTAACCGGACAACTTGATCGGGTGACGACACGTTTAAACGGGGAATCGGAATAATACCTAAATTTGGAGTAGGAGTGAGACCTAAAATTGAAGTACGAATAAGACCAAACCATTCGAAGTAGGAATAAGACTTAAAATTGGAGGGAGAGCGAAAGTGAGCATTTTGGAGTGTGATATGTATAAGAACTTAGTGAAATGGAGCATTTTAGATTTGAAATAGTGTCCAATTGAGTGTGAAAGTGGCATTTTTATTCGTGAGTGGGGTACTGTCCTGAATTTTAGGTCTTATTCCTAATTAGCACGTTTTAGGACTTATTCCTACTTGGCAGGTTTTAGGTCTTATTCCTACTTCGAAAATATTTAGGTTTTATTCCAACTTTGCACGTTTTAGGTCTTATTCCTACTTGGCAGGTTTTAGGTCTTATTCCTACTTCGATAATATTTCAGGTCTTATTCCTACTTCGATAATATTTTAGGTCTTATTCCTACTTCAAATAAGGTCTTATTCTGGCGACTCGTTTAAACATCCAAAAATGGATACTATATTTCGATGAACGCCTGGTAGTACCAAGGAGCGCTCAAGACGCAATGCTTTCCGAAGTCATGCTGCAGCTTTGGTCAGGCCAGAACCCTGTTATTACTTAGACACAGTTTATTCTGGGTTGGCATCTCGCGCGATGCTAATAGCTTTGTGGTAGAGGGTGCCTCACGTGCATGCGAGCCAAACCGTCTAACGTATCGAGACAGACGTTAGAGCAGTTCGATATCTCAGGCATCGGCCCATGAGACTTGGTAGCATTGGACATAGCCACGCTGCCGTGGTCGGACGAGCAGTACATATACTTTCTCTGTATCGTAGATGTCTTTACGCGATATAGAAGCAGTCCCTTTAAGGGACCAAAAGGTAGTTTCACTGGTGAGGGAATTCGAGAGCCATGGATCTATCGTGGTCACGGTGTAACCGAAGGGGGGATTCTCACCGATCAAGCACCTAATGTAGATGGCAATGAGATGCGAGAAGTTCGGCATCGAAAAAGGACACACATCTCCCTACCATCCGCAAGCAGACGGGCTCGCTGAGAGGAGATTAGACTTATAAAGCAGGTAGCAAGGTGCCTTACTCTCGATAGGGGAAGATCTTGGACATAAGCCTGGTGCTGGGCCTCCATCAAGAGTGTCGAGGGAAGTAAAAATTATTATTTTGTCAAATCTCTCGGGAAAATCCGCAACTCGACTAGAAAAATCGCCATCAAATTGAAGAGAAAGGGTCACAATATCTCTAAATCGACACTTCATCGCTATTTGAAGGTGAATTTAGGCGCAAATGCTTATAAAAGACCGAAAATTCCTAAATTAAGTGAGAAACAGATACAAAACCGTCTTAACTTTTGTATTGAAAGACAAAATTGGGACTTGGAGGAATGGAAGCGAGTCCTATGGAGTGATGAATCGCCATTTGAATTGTTTCACTCAACTTCAGCCCAGAATGACAGAGTTTGGTCAACTGACAGCTCCGGAATATCACCTCGCGAAAAAGTTAAAAATCCCCCTAAAGTGATGATCTGGGCGGTTATGAGCTATCGTGCTCTCTCAGAGTTACATTTCGTTCCGCCTAAACAGACAGTAACTTCTCAGTACTATACAGAAGAGGTATTGGAGAAATCCTATAGTACTGCGGTGAGTCGTTCTAGGAATACAGGGGATACTTTGACCAGGAAGTTATACCAGACATGTCTCGAGCAATTTTCATGCAAGACGGTGCTCCTGCACCACCGCAAATCGGACACAGGAATGGTGCAGGAACAACATGTCTGGTTTCTGGGCCAAAGGAATATGGCCTGGCAACTCGCTGGATTTAAATCCGATAGAAAATCTGTGGAGTATTTTGCAGGATAAGTCCTCAACGAATCTCCAACAGTTATCGGCGATTCTCAAAGTTGCCTGGGCTAATATCAATCCCTCGATCCTGGAGAATTTAGTGGCTGGTATGCCAGCTCGTATTGCTAAATGCATACAATTGAATGGAGGATATATTGGTAAATAATGGTTAAGATCTGATACATTTAACCTATAATAAGACAACATAGAAACATACGACAATAATTATGGGACACCCTGTATATCATTACGAATTTGGGAAGGTTTAGATGGATTTTTCCTCCATAATTATTGGAGTTCGATGCCGAAAAGGTGCCAGTTAGTCATTGATAGTGGTGGTTATAAAATAAAATATTAAAGTTAAACAGTTTTAAGATGGTGTTTCCTTCCAGAACTAACTTTAAAAGTTTTCATTATTTTCTCCTGAAATTTTTTGTGGAAACTATTCACGATGAGTTATCTGCAAAAATACACTTTTCGGGAGCCCAAGAAGTAAGAGAAAATTTTTTTTTTTCCAAATGACCTAATTTATAGAGGACATTCAAGGAAACTTCAATGCCTTATCCCTCTTTTAATCAATTATTCTTACACAAAATGTTTGAATAAAGAAAATAATAGGAATAGAATTTTCAATTTTAACTCAAATAATTTTTTCTTTCAAATTTCGTTTATACAAAATTTAGAGGCAGATTTTCGTAAGGAAAAATATTTTAACTTTTTTCTAAAGTAGAATATCAAAAATCTGTCTCTATCATTTTGTTCTACGTGACAAGATCTTTCTTTAACCGTCGAGTTTTTAACTCTACGACCTTTGTAACTAGAGATTCCTCCTTTGTAAAATTGATTTTTTAAAGTGCTAAAAACAGGCTACAAAGCAATTTTCTTCGGAAAGGCTTGATTTCCATTTGTTTTTACGGTATTCTGATAATATATAACATCAAAACATCCTCAATCAACAACTTATAGTAGTACTTAACTTCAAAATATGACATATCAAATATTTTCACATCACTACACCTTCAAAAGTGTGAAAAAGTTGACAGTTATCACTGGGGGCCCAAAAATGACCATGTCCGATAGTTTCCGCAGAAATCCCATACCTATAACTTTATTTGACTATGCCAGGTCGTTATTTTAATACTGAATTCGTACTCAGCACTAAATTTCCAGCAATTTGATATATATATTGACCATATTTGGAAATATTTTTGGTTGCCTTTTCCTAGCAACGGTCAGGAATGTTAAAAAATTCCTGGCCGTTGCTAGGCACGGTCAAACAAAAATGTTTCCAAATATGGTCAATATATATTTCAAATTGCTGGAAATCTAGTGCTGAGCATGAATTCAGCATTAAAAAGATGATCTGGCACTTTTTAAAGAAGTTAGAGCTGTGGGACATTTCGCATTTAAAATGTGTCGTTTCTAGAGCGACACCAGGTGATACAAGTGGCTCAAAGTGGCGAAATATTGGAGCTGGAGTTATAAAAATCGGATTATTGTTTAGAACCCCTATAAGGATCTAAAAATGATAAAAAAACAATTTGGGCACATTTTTAATAAAAAACAAGTTTCGCATGGGAAACACCAACCTTAATTGAATTGTAGGTTTCGTTTGAAATTGTATCTTCAAAACTTTATTAATTACGCCGAGTTAAGTAATTCCAGATTTTTCTGAGACAGACTGTATATATCTCTGTAACGAATTGATTGAAGAAACTGCCAGGCGCAGAAAGCTGATTTTTGGCATGTGGAAGTATTTTGGCTATGGCTCCACTAAGTTCTGAGCTCAGACGAAAATGTCCACTCATCATGGAATTATGACGTCATTGTCACATTTTTAAAAGTTAAGCAGTACAGTTATTCGAGCATAACTCAGCCATTATAGGAGATAGAAAGCAGAAATGTAAATAGAATCTGTATATTGATATATCTCAGATATGGCACAACTATCATCAAAAAATGATGATTCATCACCCTGTTATGACGTCATCATTACGCATCAAAAATTTTATAAATGAACAAATTTGGTGATTTTTCGTGCGATATGAATTATAACAGTAGTACATGCGTATTTAGGGATTTTATCTCCCTTATAATTAATCAATGTGACCCCAGGCGCCCGCAGGGCGCCTCCGGCGGACACAAAGTGTCCGACAGCCGCGCAGCGCAAGCAAGCGAAGCCCGCTTGTGTTCATTAAATGCCAAATAATGTAACACATTTCATTTGTTCTGATATAATAGTTATTTCCTAAATTAATGGAAAATTGAAATATCTACAACAAGGGTGCTAAAACGGTCGCCCGCGAGACCATTCGCTGTGGCCCGCGGATAATTCGCTTGTTTTCATTATTCATATATACACTGCTAAGCCCAAAGTATTTGAACATTTCATTGCTTTGCATCCTCAATAATGCTATAATCAGTCTATCCTTGGACTTGGAAAACATTCATTCAGATTATGACAACAACTGAAAATCTGAAATGAAATTTGAATTCAACAAACTCGAATCACTTAGTGTAGATGCTCTTACCGATTAATCCTTCCTTAAAGGTAATTAATACCGCTTGTGCCATTTTGTTCCACTTGTTGTAAGCATATATAATGATTATGACTAGTGGCAACTGTCACAATGTAACACAAATGATAATAATTATGCTTTGAAAGAGTTATCAATAACATTATTTTAAATGAGGTGTTCGAATGTGTTTACATGTATTATCAGATTTCTACTAGCCATCGTGATATAACTGAATTGTTCACTAAGGATATGCCCAACCTAGTACCATTCATGTCTTAAAATATGATGGAATTCAAATACTTTTGGCTACGCAGTGTATACACTAGATTGACGTGCTTCAATCGTCAGATAATAATTGTTTTTTCTAAACACCATATGGAAATAATTATAGATACTCTACAAATGCATCAATGTTCCTAGTATGAATACAGTATTTGGTAACTATAGTTTGCATTTACGAATTCTATCAATTATTAGAGCTTCACAAGTATAACGTAGGAGGCAGAACCTAAATTGAAATAGCGAGTAGAATCCATTGTTAATGCAATATGAGGTCAAATAGTATATAGCTTGAAAATTGATTAAACTAAAGCCAGAGGCGATCTATGATTTGTGGGATTGGCGGACATTTCGTATACGGACAATTCGTATACGGACATTTCGAATAACGGACATTTCGCATAACGGACATTTCGTATAATGGACATTTCGTATAATGGACATTTCGTACAGTGGACAATTAGTCTAAATAGAATCGAATGTCACTCGACCCCCCCACACGCCAGACAAAATGCCCAAATTCACTGCCCATTTCACAGTGTTTACAACTGAAAATGCTCACTTTCACTTTGCTCTTACAACGTTTCTTACACAAAATGCCTACATTTCCGCTCTTTTGGCAGCATTATACGAAATATCCGTATACGAAATGTCCATATACGAAATGTCCGTATACGAAGTGTCCGATTACTCTTTTGATTTGTGGCCCATAAGGCGGAGCCTAATTTTTAAAGTGGCCCGTAGATTTAAAAGTTTGAGCACCCCTGATCTACAATATAAAAGTTATTGGTTTTGAAGTATTTAACCAATCCATGGTACTATTTTTTGGTGAGTGCCATTGCCTTAGTATATAGAATGCTATGGATATGGATATACCAAGGTTGAAACCGATTGAATCGAATATTAGTATTCATGAATAGTTCCCTAACCGAATACGAATACTGATAATATTCGGCTACTCTAGCCGAATACAAACACTGATATTATTTCGGGTTCATAAATACTAATACTGCGAGGCTGAAATAAAAAATATTTAATTAATAGAGGACTGTGAATTGTTATAGTACTGTATGCTGACATATTTTACAGATAGTGACTGGATATGATAGGTAAATTAGTTATAAAATATATTATAACCAAGGTTGAAACCGATTGGAACAGGATATTAATATTCATGAACATTCCCTAACCGAATACGAATACTGATAATATTCGGTTACTTCAACCAAATACGAATTCTGATATTCGGTTCCCAACCGAATATCAACTATTTGCCAAATAGTATTTGGTCTATCCGAATATTGAACTATTCGGTTTCAACCTTGGTATATACACATTAATCGAGTTTTAATAATAACAAGCGCGCTTCGCTTGCTTGCGCTGCGCGGTTGGCGGACACTTTGTGTCCGCCGGAGGCGACTTGCGGGCGCCTGGGGTCACATTGATTAATTATAAGGGAGATGACATCTCTAAATACGTCTGTCCTACTGTTATAATCGATATCGCACGAAAAATCACAAAATTTGTCCATTTAAAAAATTTTGATGCGTAATGATGACGTCATAACAGAGTGATGAGTAATTATTTTTTGATAGTTGCATCATATGTAAGGTATATTAATATACCACATTCTATTAAAATTTCAGCCTTCTATCACCCAAGGCTGGATTCGGTTAACCGTTAACCGGCTAACCGCCGTCAATCTCAGTTAACGGTTAAGGAAATCCTCGATCGGTTAACCGATCGGCTTTATAAATATTTACACTAATTTCATTGTTTTTCTTCGGAGATCCATGAATATTGCTTCTAAAAAATTGATAATACAGTATAATTCCTATTTTATAATCATATAATATATTTCGAGACCACTGAAAATTATAAAATTTTTGATACCAGGTTAAAGATTAGTCCAAAAATCCATATTTTTACTCTAATTTATATTGCCATCGGTTAACCGCACTGGATAAAACCAAAATAACTGAACCCTAAAATCGGTTAACCACCCCCAGCCCTGTATCACCTAAAATGGCTTAGTTATGGTCGCATTTCAGAATCAGAATTTTCTTTATTTAACCATGTCCAGTTCATCAAGGTGTCCGGGAAATTTAATTGCTACTTTTTTTTTGCTCGCAATCTAGAATATTTACTTACTACCTTTTATTTTCCTTCAAAAAAATAAAAAGGTAGTAAGTAGCAAGTAAATCCCTGATTTCTATTGTGAGAGTATATATACTATTGTATAGGAAAGGTGTGAAAAATTGTTTTCCATTTTTTTGCAGAGGTGTGAAAATTTCGCTTAGATCTTAGAACTTAATCGTAGTCATATCATTTGACACCTACATGCCAATTTTCATACCTCTACGACTTGCCAATTCTTCAATCAATTCAGACAAACACACACACACAAAAAAATCCTAGCGTTTTATATAAAAGATTCTAGCTGCAAAATGCTGTACTACATTGTACAAGACCTGTTCTTCGCGTTGAATATACTTTTTGGCAAGATGAATTGGATAAGCGATATTTTTGTGTGTGTTCTCATCCACAGTAACCAAATGACTTTTATCATCATGAGCTAGAAAAGGGCCAAGGTAATTAGGTTGGGTTTTATCATTCGGGAGTTTTTAAAATACGCTTTTACCTCGCCTGCTCGACTTTATTTTTAATCGGAGCCTCTGTTTAATTCTGGTTTCTGATTAATTTGATTTCATCGCCAATATCATCAGTATCGGTTTGAGTCCTGTTGGAATAAGGATCGACTTGAGGGTCGCTTTGGAGATTCATCGTCTGAGGATTGTTCACTGGGATAGGTGCTGTATGTCTTGCTAAGATTTAGCAGAGGAATGGCATCACATTTACGTCCAAACATAATTTTAAGGCTAAAAATTTCGTGGCTCGCTTTATTTTCGTATTTGCAGAAATAACTGCGAAAGGTAGCTTTGTTGGCCATGCGCCATCTGAACTTTGGCGAAGTTTCTCAATTTTCCTCAGTCATGCAGTTATAGTAAATGATGCTAAAGCATAACAACTTAAATTATTTAAAAATGTATTATGGATTTTGCGAACTGATTTCTGATTAAGTCATTTTGGGTGGGGAAACCTTAGGAATGTGGGGTCACTGCAATAAATAGAATGGACCCCATGTTATTGGCGGGTTTTAGTAATCCGCACGCAGAAAAAATAACACCTCAAAATCTTGTCGTGAGCCTCCAGAAGACCATTACTTTGGGTTTAAAAAGCACAGGTACGCCTGTTTTCAACACCTAGTCGCTCATGCAAATCTTTGAATTCCTAGATCGATATTTCATCTTTTATCTTATATAATAATTTCATTCAAAGAAATATCAGCGACGAAACATCCGCCATTCCTTAAAAACCATTCTGACAAATGACAGCAGTCTTAAAAACCATTCTGACAAGTGAAAGCAGTCCTAAAAACCATTCTGAAAAGTGACAGCAGTCTTAAAAACCATTCTGACAAGTGACAGCAGTCTTAAAAACCATTCTGACAAGTGACAGCAGTCTTAAAAACCATTCTGACAAGTGACAGCAGTCCTAAAAAACATTCTGACAAGTGACAACTAGGATAATTCTGACAAATGACAACCTCAAATTTCTGACAAATGCATACACCTCATATTTTCGCTTTTTCGCAGCCATAACTTGTATAATTTCTGATTGGGAACTTTATATGAATATATGTAAAATGTATAAAGTAGTGAATAATGGAATTCTGAAAAAATTTTTATTTCAAAACATACAAGGGTTGTCCCAAGTCTTCGACCGAATTATTATAAAACTAGTATACACATTACAATCAAATAAATTCTTGGTCAAAACACTCAATATATTCCCCCTTCAACTTTCTGCAGCGTTCCCATCTTTCCGGCAGCTTACCTATACCCGTGGCATAGAAATCGGGAGGGGTCCCTTTTACCCACTGATTTATCTCACGCTCCAGGTCCTTAAATGCACTAAATCTCTTCCCACGAAGCGGTCTCTTCATCTCCCCAAACAATCAGTAGTCGCTCGGGGCTAGGTCTGGACTATAGGGTGGGTGGGGAACACATTCAAACCCCTAGCGATGAATGGTTAAACTTGGGGCACATATATTTTGTTTAGATTTGTGGCTAATCGTTGACGAATATATTTGAATTTAGTACACTTCCAACCCTTATTCATATCAGATAAAAAAAATCGGAAAATTTCCTTCTAATTAAATGTTTTAACCTTTTATTTGTTTGGTGAGCATCGGACTTGTTTCTGACCTTTACTTACACTTATACCTCAAAATTAAAGCAACAGTTTCTCTGAATTAGTCACTGATCAGTTAATGATAGTGTTTAATCCAACATAGAGATTCATAATTGCAATATTGAAGACCCCTTAATTTAATAAAACCTATAACAAATTATTGAGAAATAATTAATTCTAGATCATGACAAATACTTCTTTAGGAAATCAGATAGTTAATACTGCATAAATAATGGAAAATGTTCAAATTTTTCTTTTCAGGTTCTGTATTGCGTCAATGTTTTGGGTGTTATCAGAAATAATTTGATAATGACAAAACAACATTCTCAATTTATCCGAAGGTATTATAAGTATATAACATCGTATCTGGATATCGTGAGTGTTGAGATTACGTATTCAGCTGTTAGAAGGTTTATCGAGGTAGTCATCGTCACAGATATGTTGCGTAAAAATCGCATTTTGTCAGATGATCTAATGAATCAAGAAAAAAGTAAGATACTTTCAAATACAATGAATTTTGAGTAATTCATTGAATAATTCATGATTAGTCAACTCAAATCAGGGATGGATAATATTGAATGCCAAATCACATCTTTAGATCAGCTGATCAGTTCTCGTCATTGGCCATCTCTAGCAAACAACATTGTTGCATCTCTATTTTGATTAGATTTGAAACTGACTAAATGTTTGAATCTGACGGAGAATACATGTAATTCAAATGACCTGATGTGATCAATTATCTGTTTTTCCTAAACATGTATTTCACCAGACCAAATTCAAACATTCAGTCAGACCTTCGTTATTTTGTATTAGTTTTAGGTTTATCTGACAGTACAGGCTCATAATGACAACCTAGATTTTGAATATACATAGCATTACTAGTAGGTTCTTTTAAAAACTTAGCTAAGCTATACCCATTTCCTGAAAACCCAGTCCAGCGAGTTCCTTCCTGTCCCAAAAACACCCAAATATCTATTTTGAATAACAATGCAGTCGCGAATATTTCCAGATCTGTGGCCCAAGTCCCCGGTCTAGACATTCCTCTTTTATTAACCCAATCCTGAATATTTCTATAATTACTGCTTTGATAAACAAATTTTGTCTTAAGGAACTCATTACAACTATTTCTCAACTTATTTAACATGTTATCTACTAAAATTGTTTTTAATTTAGCATGATATAAAGTACTACCAGTTAATAAATAAGATACGGTAGAAAAATAGCAATTTCCGTCACCTAGATAAGGTACAATTTTATTAGGGACAAATTTTCTAAGATTTTCTCTCCCTATTGAAGCATTATTTTCAAGAGAGGAATTAAATGGAATATTAAATTGTCTACAAATAATAATTTGCCAAGCACTATCAGGTGGACGGAATCCTGGCAAATCAGGGCATAAAACATCTTGCTATTTCTTCGTCAGTTATTACATTAGACGCAGGTTCAGGTGCTAGATTCTTAGCTGAATAAGAAGAATCACTCCTTAATTCAGATAATTTCTGACGTTTTCTAATTATTGGTGGACGATTATTATTTCCTTTAACTTCTTTAGAATCGTTGATATTTTTATTTTCACCGACCAATTTCTTGCAAACAAGAGGAAAAGTAGCACTTTTCGATTCTAGATAGCCACAATACGTTTCCTTGCCCATTCTTCACTATTGTATTCCTCTAAAGAATTCCTATCACGTTTATGGACCTTGAATATTTTATTGGCTCTTGGGTGACAAGCAAAGTTATATGCTTTTAACCTACTACTTATACTTGGATACATAATCTTAATAAAGTCTCCTGGCCTTAAATTGATTTTAGAATCTAAAATATCTATTTTAACTATTCGCATCCAATTTTCAATCACTGCATTACTATAATGGTCACACTTCATTCCTAACTTAATACTATGAGGTTCTAAAATAATGGCACTCCATAACGGTAGAAGAGGTAAGTAATAAGATAATAGATAGTCTATTACTTGTGGATTATAACATTGATTAATTTCATTACTTAAATATTCTTTGTTTATTTTTGCATTGGAAAATTCAAAAATTTTAAAATAATGTCTTCCAAATGGCGATTTTTCCCTATATGTCTTATTTTCATTATTCTCAAAGGCATTACAATCACTATCAGTGTCGCTATCAATGATTATATCATCTAGGGAAGATGAACTACAAGTAAAATATGACCCTAAATTGCAAATACTATCCTTCACATTTTTATCTAAGTTTTTACATAAAAATATTAGACACAAATAATGAAAAACTTTATTTATTTTAGAAATATCAGCACATCTAACCATAAATCCTATGGCGTGTAATAATAGTTTTCTAGAATTTTTATTTAATTTAAACTTCTATTGATATGATGTCCAATAGCATTCAATAAATGGGCAGAACATAAGTGGATAATTACATTATTATCTATTAATTCTCCTTCTGGATCAAATTCTAATTTAGCCCAACAATTATTTAAGTAAGTTCCTAAATCAGTTTTGAGAAATACATTACAGACGCTATGAATTAACACTCAACTATAGTCTATCTCTACCTGGCTAATGTTAAGTTCACTCCCTAATACTTTCTTTGCATCGAGTGATCATTTATGTAAGAAGTATGTTATTTCAGCACTACTAAGGGCAGAGCTGATCATCTCTGCAATTGGTACAGGGCTAGTAGAATAGTCTGGATGACCAATGGTCAAAGCATAATAAAAAACCTTTTTCTGGGAGGGATGTATTTTACGAAGTAGAGAACCGGTGGCATCTAAATGGACAATACGAAATTGATGTCCCATTTTGTACCATGCACATTACAATGATGCAAACTAGAAAGGTGTACTATTTACTTTCCTATGTAATCTCCATTTAATTTTAAACATTTTTTAAAGCGAGAAGGCATCTCTGCTATGAGTTTCTCCAGGGTCTCTGGTGAGAATTCCTTCCAGGCTTCAATTAGTTGATTTTCTAACATTTTTAGGTTTGTTGCGCGCTCCATTGAATCCAGCTTGGTTTGCAAAATTGCCCAGACGTTTTCAATAGGATTTAAGTCTGGCGAGTTCGCAGGCCATATATCCTTAGTCCAAAATCCCGGCATATTGTTTTTTAGCCATTCCTGGCTTCTCTTAGAGGTATGTGCTGGGGCCCCATCTTGTTGAAATATCGCTTTGGACCTTTCTGGCAACAATTTTTTCTCCAGAATAGTCCCTGAATCTCTCGTTCGAAGCATAGTGGATCTTAAAGATTGTTTCAATATTATTTCTACATTGTATCCTGAGTCACAGTTTGCCCTTTGGGGATAATGTGGAGGTGTGAGAACGCTTGATATGACATCACATCCCACACCATGACTTTTCTAGGAAATTTGACCTTTTCAGTCGGGGGTAATTGACGCTAGATTTTGGCCAAACTCGGTCGTTTTGCTTATTTGGAGTGTGAAATAACTCGGAGGACTCATCCGAGAATAAAACCCTCTGCCAATTTTCAATTGACCAATTCTTTCCTTCAATACAGAATTTTAGGCGAGCTGTCCTCTGTTTTTCCGTCAATTTGGGTTGAACCTGAGGTTGTATGGTCGAACTTTCAGATTTTTGCGTAAATACGTGTGTACCGTCACGTGGGAGATAGAAAACCCTTTAGATTTAAGATTCCTGGAGATAAGTCTTGTTGATTTCATTTTTTTACCGATTGTCTTGGCAATGACCACTTTGGGTACCATAGTGACGGACGTTTTCCTTCCACGGCCCCCCCTGTTCTGTAGAGACTCACCAGCCTTGGACCTCAGCAACCAACGCCGAATGGTACGGACAGAGAACCCTATTTCTTCGGCAACTTTTTAAATAAAAATTCCAGCTTCTATCATGCAAACTACACGTGTACGGGCGGCTAGAGTCACTTCTTTGACCATGATTATTTCTAGTCTATGAGAACTAAGAATATTTGAACAAAAGAAAATTTTTTGTATCAACAATTTTTAGAATTAATATGAATTCTATTATTTACAGTCTGTAAAAAGAGAATTTGAAGCTAAAACGCGATTAGTTTGGTTAATTTATAATCTTATTTAATTACAAAAAAGGGACATCAATTTCTCTCTTATTTTTAAATGTTCTTATAATTTTAATTTGATCTTCAGTATACAAATGTAAAATAAAAGGAATGTATGACAAATATTGTATATAACCATTGTTACTAGAAATATTTAGATTAACTTAGTACATATTGTTATTCAACCACATCATATGCTTATTATATAGTTACCTCTAGTGTAGATCTAGATTTGACTAGAGTTTGTATTGCCTAATACTTAATTAGATTTCTCACACTCCTGACTTAACTGATTCATCGAGTAGTATAGTGTTCCAGATTAGTCTCGAAACATAAATCTAATTAGTATCAAATGGCAACGCCACTCACGGTTTCTATACCCCCACTGGTGATTGGTCAGCGGATCTCGGACTAAGTTCAGAGCTAGTGTAGTATCGTGGGAGGAAAAGGTCGCGGTCCGGTTACTCCCAGCCTACGTCAAGAGGGGGAAGCTGGAGGAGTCGTTTTAAGTGCAATTAAGGAGGAAACACTTGATCGAGCTTTCGCAATCCTGAATGAACGTTTGGACCCGGTAGTGGATGTTTTCGAGGCAGCCGGTACGTTTCGGCAGTTAGTCTGGCCTGTGAATGAGCCAGTACATGACTTCTTCGCTCGATACCTTGAACAAGGAATCAGAGCTGGGCTAAACTCCAAGCAATCCTGTATATTAATGACTACTCAACTTCCTGTGGAAGTACGGCAACCTGCCAAGGAATGGATCCAATCGAAGGGAGAAGAATTTACAGAACTCGAAGGAACATTGTTCGCCGTTAAAGTTAGAGAATTATTTCTCGGGAAAGGTATCTCACTTACGCAAGGATATCTAGATAGGGGCTCGGAGAGGGTAGCCCAGGTCAAATCGGCATTAGAAAGCCGCTCTTCCTTTGACCTAAGCGAACCTAATTCTCCAACTGACACAGAGAAAGTACAGTTTGTCGGGAAGTAGCCTCAGCGTCGTGCTATCTATTCGCAACCCCCCGTAGTATCGAATGTTACGTTTGTCGAAAGAGAGGTCACAGGTATCAAACATGTCCAGATAGACCATGTGGGATATGTGGCAGATCTGGTCACATGGCTATGGAATGCTTTAGAATTAATCCACAACGTGAGCCTATTCATAGTACCCAGAACAGTCGTAGAGCAAATGATAAGCACCACCAAGTTTTGGTAGTTGGACCAGGGGAAGACGCCGTCACTATTCAAGTGGAATTGGATGGGCATATTATTTCGGCTATGTTAGCTACTGGTGCACGACCAAGCGTTATCGATTGCAACACCTTAAAACAGCTAAATTTGGATCAGGAAGTTATTGAAGACCCTAGTGAAGTGTTTGGCTTATGTGATAGTCCAATCGAGGTACTGGGATATATTGATGTCAGGATAGGGTTCGAGAATCATCCACCAGTTCGAGAAAGACAAGGTATTGGACATCGATAGTCCTACTTTTATTTTGGGCCGCGAGTTTATGGGTAAATTCGATGAAATTGCTTTCGACTTTAGAGGGGGCGCATTAAACTCGGTAAATGGGAGCCGGTTGAAGCTAAGGTGAGTGAGGCCAATCCAATGGCAAGGTCTAAAGCGGTTGTCGACGTAATATTAGATTCGCGTGAAGATAAAAAGAATGCCAAAACTCGTTAATCCTGAACTATAAGTCGAGGAAATTATGATAATCGAACGAATAATTGATGACTATCCCAGTCTATTCGCAGACAACCCAAAACGACCTTCGAGGGTGAATCAACATACAGTACACTCTAGAACTCGTCGATACCGAACCAGTGCGAACTCGTCCTAGAAGGATCCCTCCGTCGTGGGAAGAAGAAGTATTGAGACAAGTCGAAGAAATGTGCAAAAATGGTATATGTAGACCTTCCAACTCGCCTTGGGCAAGTGACGTGGTATTGGTTCGTAAGAAGGACGGGCAAATGCGCTTTGCCATAGACTACAAACAACTAAACGCGATAACGAGAAGAAATGCGTATGGTCCCCCCAACCCGCAGTCCATCCTTGACAAGCTTGAAGGAAGCCGGTATTTCTCAAGCCTCGATGTGGCCAGTGCGTATTGGTGTGTCCCTATGAGGGAGTCAGACATCCCTAAAACCGCGTTCCATACCCCGAGAGGTCTCTACGAGATGCTGGTTATGCCGTTTGGCATAGTAAATGCAGGGGCTACATTTCAAAGGCTGATGGATCGCACCCTCCAAGGTGCTAAAGGAGCTGAAAGCTATGTTGACGATATCCTCGTCTACTCCCAAACCTTCGAGGAACATGTCAAACGGTTGCGGGACGTATTTCAATGTCTTACTAATGCCGGAATTCAGCTCCGCAGAGATAAATGTCGACTAGCGTATTCAGAATGCGAGTTTTTAGGACACCGTTTAACACCACATGGGAGAACATCTACCCAGCCCTACTTGGAGAAAATTTCTTCTTTTCCTCGACCCAGGAATTTACAGGAGCTGCAGCGGTTCCTTGGAACTCTGAACTATTATCGAAGCTATATATCTCGATTCGCTGAAATTGCTGCACCTCTTTATAGTTTGACAAGAAAGGGAGCATCGTGGCTTTGGACAGACTATTGTGAAAGAGCATTCGAGATATTGAGAGATAGGTTAGTTAGTGAACCAATTGTGCTCGCGTTTCCTGAGTGGACCAAACCGTTTACGTTGAGGCTGATGCCAGCGCTTCAGGGATGGCAGCGATCTTATCCCAGAAGGACAATGATACATCCCAGAAGGACAATGATGATACAGGAAGATTGCAGCCCATCAATTGTTATTCGTCCGCTCTGAGTGCATCACAGAAGAACAACAGCGCAGGACGGCTGGAGGCTTGGGCCATTGTCTCGGCGGCACGGAAATGGTCTGTTTATCTTAGAGCAGCCTCAGAATTTATTTTCCTTACAGACCACTGTCCACTTCAATGGCTATGTACTAAAAGAGCCTCAGGAGATTGGAGTACAAATATCAAGTATGCAAAAGTACGATCCGGTGATTCAGCGAGCTATAAAGCAGATCAAGTGTCAGGGTATGGTCCAAGATGGTCAACTAAAGAAGGTACGAAGGGATTAGAATTGAAAGGGGAAGCCCTGTGCTTTAAAGGTCGCCTCGTAGTACCTAGAGAAATACAAGGGAAGGTACTCGCGATGGTCCATAACGAAACGCATTTTGGCCAGGTCGGGACATTGGAAGCTCTGAGACGGAACTTTTTCTGGGCCAAGATGAGCAGGGATACGAAACAGTTCTGTCGTTCCTGCGTTGTGTGTCATCGTGCGAAACCTTGCAACAGGCATAGACAGCCCATAGAACGTATGTCATTAGGGGGAGACTTTCCGGGGTCTGCAGTGGCGGTAGACATTGGTACTCTCCCTTGGGCAGACGGTGAATTCCGATACTTCTTGCTCATGGTCGACTTATTCACAAGACTAGTGGGTTGATGCCGCTCCGTGACCAATCATACCCAAGTGTCGTGGGGGCCTTCGAACAAGGTTGGGTGTATCGCGGCCATGGGGTGCCTGATATTGTCTTGACGGACCAGGGCTCTCAGTTGGACGGGGATTTTTGCAAACCTCTAGGCATAGAGAAGAGTCACACTACACCGTACCACCCCCAATCCGATGGTTTAGCAGAGAGGAACATAGGGTTTGTCAAACAATTGATGCTATGCTTGATGTTGGATCGCCAACTCCCGAAGGGATCATTGCCTGCATTACTCGCCAAGGTCGCCTTCCATTGCAACTGTTTGCAGAACGCGTCTAGTAAGTTTTCTCCGTTTTTGTTGACTTATGGAAGACAGCCTCGATCTCCGATTGATGCTTGGTGTCAATGTTTGGAGCCTGGCCAACGTAATTCTCGTGGAGAATACCTGGAGGTCCTCCAGAAGCAATCGGAACTTAATTAACGCCTTAGCCCAAAATAACATTGAACTTAGCCTCAGGAAAGCTAGAGAACGTCGAAATGAGGGGAAAGTAAAGTCGGGAGTGAAAATAGGAGACATTGTAATGTTACGCAATAACGCCAGGCATGACTCCCTTGATCCAAGATACAACGGGATATTTGAAGTGACCGATAGGAAAGGGCCTAACGTGAAACTTAGCATCAAAAGGGAGATGAATGGTAGACATGGTGAACGATATTCTAAATACAGAAACAAGTGGGTACATCTCAATAGATGTAAGGAATATCTTAGCCCAACATTAGTGGTTAACCCTCACCATGAAGAACGTGAAGAATTCGGAGGGATAGAAGAAGGGGAGGAACAAGATTATAATGATGTGGAGGATTGAGTCCAGCCTAGTGTTCCATCGATAAATGAATCAGGAGATTCCGGAGAAGCAGTAGGTATAAACCTCAGCTCTGACGAGGAGAACCTGAAAAAAAAGTCGCCAACAATGGGCAGAAACGCTACCCCAGCCGCGTGAGAAAGCCCATTCCACGCTATAAAGAGTTCATTACATGGGATCGAGTTCCGAAAGGGTTTGGAGAAGAATCAACACTTCTGGCGAGAGATAGCCCTGCTGCGAACTAGGAAGGGGTGATGTTACTTTAGGGGCACTTCTAAGTGTTTTTATTATGAATTTTTTTATGGAATGTTGCTACATTCCAGAGTTGCAATGGAAACGTGTTTTGGTCAGTTGGGGTTATATCTTGAAAACTGCAATAGCTAGACATTCAAATTCCATTTGATAGCAAATATATTACTTCCTATTAAGCGATAATATAATTTCTATGTCTAAATTCAATGGTTTACGAGATATTCGACAATTTATCATATTGGTCACATTTGAAGTGCCCCTAAACGGCCTCTAAAAATCACCAAATTTGTCACAAATATAACCTATTGCGCAACCATATGGTGACTAATCTAAATTTTAACAACGGATATGGGTACTTTGACACCATATTTATATTTGCTGGTAATACATTCCTAAGCTCTATTGTGTTTTGTTAATTATATAAGGTAGCTCATGTATTAGTTCAACCATCTTCTATCGCATCCCTAGTCCCAAACCGCAAGTTACTGTGGGGCCTTATATACAGTAGGCTATGGTCTAGCATAGGAAAATTTGCCATCATGGTGCTCACTAGACAATGTCCCAATCGCAGTATATTCTACAAAAATGTGATCAACTTTACAAATTAGAGGGTTGTCCTTAATTCTAAATCTAAATTCAAGACAATTACTAAATTTGCATTGAGCCTTTGCTCTAAAAAACAGCAGTTTTGTTTCCTACGACCAAATTTATTGAATCTTTTATATTTATAGCACAAGACACAAATAAAAAGATCTTGCAATTTTGAACAAAATAGATTTGTCCAATCCTTTAAAAATGTATATTTTCCCCCGCTCACCTCGGTAATTGAATTCCACTCCTCTAAATTAACAAAAAAATTACCATCTATTACATTTTCAGATGCTTTAGAATCAATTACTACTTCTTTATCTACAAAATTTAATTCAGGCGTTTCGGAATCAATACAGTCCATAGCATCTAATTCAGAAATAGTAATAACTCCTGATCCTGTTTCTGAATTAGCTACAATGGGATCTACTGAACAAGAAGGAAGATCACTGTGATCTTCAGTTTACTAATAATCGATTCATGAAAAGATTTTAGAATTTCTACATTTTCACGGGTTGATTGAATAAAATCAACATATAAATCTAGTTGTTTGAAGTTTATAATAATATAAGTATTCCGAAACAGATCTAATAATTTGCATTTTATTTTATTTTCAATTATCCATGCTTCTAATAAAATACCATCATTTCTCCTTATAAATTTATATTCTTCCAACTCTAACATAAAGTTAACAAAAATATTACAATATTCATACGTTTCATTGGTCAGTAAAACGAAATTATCTTCACTTAGCGGGAGATTTACACCGAAATATTTCAGAATATCAACCCAGAGCACACTATCACAATTATGAAAATACCAAAAATAGGTATCACTTGCCCCTGAATGGGGTGGGGAAGTAACTTTACATACGTGTGAGAAAAGAAAAGATTAATAACACCCGGATGCAATAATATGGAATAAAGGGTCATTGAACAATTCTAACTCTAACCTATCTAACTAATATCAACTAAACCACTAATATTACTACGAAAGTCTATGCTATCTAAATACTTAACTAAACCTAAACTATCTATTTAAAATTTCAATTGATCTATCGCTTGCGTGAAGATGTCATGATACGAAGGGAGTACGGGCAACATAACAGGTAACTCACATGACAGACGCTCCTTTACTCTATCCTGCACTTTCCCGCGGTTAAGTTTCCATGTGGAATAGAGGAAAGATCGTTTATTTTTTCAAAGTCAATGATTTCATTGAATAGGAGAAGTTGAAACAATGATTCTGCGAATGAAAACGATTAATGATGTATTTTGAAATAGCTTTGGATCCCAAGAGAAATATTACATTAATAATAATTGATATGTACCTCGATACAAAAGTTTTTAACATGACATATAATCTAACGAAAACATACCTGATCATGCATGTATTATGCAAGTTGCAAGCATTATCATAAACTATAAATCTTGGAGGATTCTTGAAATATTTCAAAAGCAGGTTATAAACCATTACAATTGATTCCTTTTTCTCCATAACCTCGAAACCATAGCAACTTTTGTGTCGACATACCATGACAAGTAATCCAGGTGATAATCTTTGATGCTTCGGGTATATTTTGGTACACTTTTCAATCAAGTGTTCTCCTACATCAGCGTCAGTATATATAAGTATCCTAAGCATCCTTACTATTAAAACTCGATTAATGTGTGTGCATATATGTATATCCTTACAATTAAAACTCGATTATTGTTTATATAATAATATATACAAGCGCACTTCGCTTGCTTGCGCTGCTGGCGGGCACAAAGTGTCCGCCAGAGGCGTCCTTTCAGCGCCTGGGCTCACATTGATTAATTATAAGGTAGATAAAATCTCAAAATACGTCAGTCTTTGGTTATAATCGATATCACTCGAAATATCACAAAATAAGTCAAATTTACAATTTTTTGATGCGTAATGATAACGTCATAACAGAGTGATGAGTCATCATTTTTAATGAGATTTGAGTCATACTTGAGATATATTAATATATACACATTCTATTAAAATTACAGCCCTCTATCACCTAAAATGGCCGAGTTATAGTCGAAATTTCTAATTATAAAAATGTGACAATGAGGTCATAATTCCATGATGAGTCGATATTTTGGTCTGAACTCAGGACTTAGTGGAGCCATGGCCAAAAGACTCCCACATGCCAAAAATCAGCTTTTATATTTATATAAACATTAATCGAGTTTTAATAGTAAGGATATGTACAGTATATACATATATATATAACTCTGTAACGAATTGATTGAAGAAACTGCCAGGCACAGAAAGCTGATTTTTAGCATGTGGGAGTCTTTTGGCTCATAAGTTCTGATACAAGCTTCGTTAGGTATAAAATGTCTTTTACTCAAACAATCTTAGTTATTATGGTCTTCAGAGATTGTAATTCGAATATTTTCAATGATTTTAAAAGATTTATCGAGTCTAAGACCTGGAACTGTGATTTGTATAGTGAGTTTTATGGGGAAAATATGTGAGAATCAAGGTCACTGCTTCTGTAAAAATGTCTTTATAATCGATGTTCTATGACGATTTACCACCAGATACTTCTCATTCACCATGGGAATATTCCATGAATCCATTGAATTCATTATCAGAAACGTGAGAAGTTATTATTTCACGAGATCAAATTAGGTACATTTTGCAAAATCACCCCAAATTGCACTTTTTTTTCGCATCACCAAAAATCTGATCCAAATGGTTCTTAATATGTACTGATATAAACATCTTATATTTCTACAAATTTAGAGTGCTCGAGGAAAATGTGAGAGCCAATTTTTCCTAGAATTTGAAGACTCTAGAAAGATCATTTGAAAAGCAGTGGGCCCTGATTCTCGATTTTCGCTGCGTGCTATGACACATTTTTTCCCCATAAAAATCACCATACAAAACACAGTTCCAGGACTTAGATTCGAAAAAGCTTTTAAATCATTGAAAATATTCGAATTACAATCTATGAAGACCATAATAACTAAGATTGTGTGAGTATAAGAAATTTTATACCTAAAGAAGCTTGTCACTGAGCCACCCTGTAACAATACGTAAATATGCATCCATGCATGTTTTATGATATGATAATTATACTTCTTTTCCCTTCCCAGGCGTTGCATTTTCATGTTTTTAGCCCTATATATAGGAGATAATTGAATTACTAGCTTTTATGACATTATAATTTCATTTATATCCTTACTATTAAAACTCGATTAATGTTTGTGTATATACAGTAGAACCTGTATTTAACGGCCACCCAAGGGACTGGACAAAATTGGCCGTTATACACAGGTGACCGTTATATACAGGAATTTGTCTCAATCCCCAAAAGGAATCAACGTAGTGCAATGAATATAAGTTTTTAGAAATCCATTACTTGAAGTAATTACATGAAACATGTTTATCGTTCGTAACAGGTCCTGTGAAACAGTGAAACAATTAAGCCGCTATAGACAGGTCCTGTGAAACAGTGAAACAATTAAGCCGCTATAGACAGGTGACCGTTATATAGAGTGGCCGTTGTAGCAGGTTCGACTGTACGTATATATATATATATCTGTAACGAATTGATTGAAGAACTGCCAGGCGTAGAAAGCTGATTTTTGGCCTGTGGGAGTCTTTTGGCTATGGCTCCACTAAGTTCTGACCTCAAATGAAAATGTCGACTCATCATGGAATTATGACGTCATTGTCACCTTTTTATATTTAGTAATTTCAGTTTTTCGACTATAACTCGGCCATTTTAGGTGATAGAAGGTTGTAATTTTAATAGAATGTGTATATGAATATATCTCGCACATGATGGAACCATCATTAAAAAATGACGATTCATCATTGTTATAACATCATCATTACGTATCAAAATTTGACAAATTGACTTATTTTGTGATTTTTCGAGTGATATCGATTATAACAGTAAGACAGACGTATTTAGAAATGTTATCTACCTTATAATTAGCCAGCCGCGCAGCGCAAGCAAACGAAGCGTGCTTGTATATAATATATACCTACGTTTCATTTGGATTAATCAACACCATGTAATTTGTAATATATGGTTACCAGGCCTTCATCTGGGTGCATTGCGCATCCAGAAGTGCGTAATGAAGGTGCACCAAAATGTGTGGATCGCGTAAAATTTGTATATACGTATAAGTATTTTAGGAAAATTGGGTACAGCCAGGAAAAAGCAACACACTAAGGGTGTGCGAATTTAGGAAAATTTTGAGATGGTGCGCCTAATTTAGCAAGTGCACTATGAAACTAGATGTCTAGGGTGCGGGCTGAAGACTTCACGCACTTTTGGGTGCGCATATTTGCGAAGGCTAGATGAAGCCCTGATGGCCACTTTTATTTAAAATTATAATACATTCATTGGAAACAAACGGAAAGACTAAAAATTGCTGGAAAAATATTTTCCATTAACAATCTGAAACATAAATAGCGTATAATATGTAGCCATTAAACACATGTACGTATATACTTACCGCACATAGCCATGCAATGTATTTCTGGATAATGTCATGAGGTCACTGTAATCGTACAATAAGCCGGAGTGAATCAAGTATCGGTTATTGATATTCAAAAGAAGGTTGCTGTTTCCTTCGAAAACTGCATTTGCAAGGTCCGTTGCAATAAGAACTAAACATTATTAAATTACAGAGTCAATAAATTGTTGTTATTTATGTGTAAACAAATACTCAAATAACGTGTTTGCGCTGGAACAGCTGTATTTACTTAAAATACGATGTTGAATATGAAAATGATATAATATACATGTAAATTACCTGTGTTCTTTTAACTCAAGCACATCTGTTTCGGTATACACCAGTATACCTGTCTGTTCTAGTTTTAGACAGTCGCTTGTGTTGAAGGATAGCAGTGTTGACGTGGGAATAGAATTTGAATACCCATTCCCACAGGATTTCTGTGGGAATACCCACAGACATAGGCGCCGAACCCGGGGGGGCTCAAGCCCCCCCTGGATTCGAAGATGGCCGATAGACGCAATACAAAATTTAGGGCTGAGTCCCCCCTGGAACCCCGAAATTATCCTTAGATTTGGAAAAGTTCGGCGCCCCTGCCCACAGAAACCCACAGAAACCCTCATGTGGGAATACCCATAGGCTTAAAGTAATTCCTATTCCCATCCCATATGGGAATACACACAGAAAACCCCACATAACCCCACAGGAAAACCCACAAAAACCTACATAGAACCCACATAAATCCGCAGGAAACCCACATGAAAATCCACAGAAACTCACATGTGGGAATACCCATAGGCTTAAAGTCATTCCCATTCCCATCCCATATGGGAATACCCACATATTCCCATTCCCACGGCAACCCTGAAGAATAGTGATTCTCGCAATAGCTAGCTTCCGGAAAAATCTGAAGTGGTAGTTTAATTCCTTTAGAAAGATGTACGCTATACACGGTTGTCAATTTTTTATCAATAGTAACAGGGATGGGAGTGTAGAGATTGTTGAATAGTTCAGTTCACTTCCTCTATTTTGGGCTCCAGTACTTACCATCAAGTTTCTGAAAATCAACCATTAGTACCAGATCAGTCAGTTTTCCAGATTTTACCTTCCTCTATCATAATTTAGACATATTGATCTAAGAGAGAAATATCTAAATGCAATTCATCACCCTCTGATGGATAATCTATAACACATAATGAAAATATTATTAAAATATCTGCAATCTTAATTAAGAACAAACGATCAAAATTAAATTGTGTTGAGTTAAAATAAATTATTGGAATGCTCACTTGTTTTAGGTGAAATTAATATATCTAATGCCAATAGTTTATGATCGCCTTCAGAGAATTCTAAATGTTGATTGATAATGTAAGTCTATGTATAATGTTTCGACTCATGTACGGCAGGAGGAATTTACAATTGAGCAATGAATGCCATAGCATATTAACCGCCCTAGTAACGGTAATGGCATTAGGAATTGAATAAAGGTGATGAATTTGTAGAACATCCTCTTTCGACCTAAGGAGCATGCTCTCTCGACTTAACGAGCATGCTCTCTCGACCTAACGAGCATGCTCTCTCGAATTTTTATGATAAGGATTAAGCGGTTGACCCGATTAAACAGTGACCCTATTAAGCGGCGTCGACTGTATGTAAGATTTTGATCCAATACAATAGTAGTATACACTATATAATATATCGTACTTTCGATATCCCATCGTAATGCTTTAACTAAAGAAGTTTGAAAGAGATTATAATATTATATATACAAGGACGCTTCGCTTGCTTGCGCTGCGCGGCTTGCGGATACTGTGTGTCCGCAGAGTCGCCCTGCGGGCGCCTGGAGTTACTCAATCTAACATATTTTGGGAATTCTTCTCCTTTATATAAATATTGTAAACAAAGGTCAACGAATAATTTCTCATATGGATCCGAAAATATAATATTCTAAATCTACAGCACTAAAAACCCCATGTCAACCGTTGGAAGCTAGTCTCTAGCCTATTTTTGTAATTTGTTTACTTTATGTATCTATTGTAAACAAAAGTAAACAAATTGATCATCAAATTTACTCGAAAATATGATATTCGAAATCTACACCCCTGAAAACCCCATGTCAACCGTTGAAAGCAAGTTTCTAGCATATCTTTGATATTTGTTTACTTTATGTATCTAATGTAGACAAAAGTAAACAAATAATTTATCATATACATCTGAAAATATGATATTCGAAATCTACACCCCTAAAAACCCCATGTCACTCGTTGGAAGCTAGTCTCTAGCATTATTTTCAAAATTCATCAAATGGTGTGAAAATATGTATATAAAGGTGTGAAAATATGCACATAATCTTTTTTATTGCCATACATTATAATACATTTAAGATATCAAACATAAGTTGTGGCTTTGAAGTATTAATAACAATGACGATCTATTGTAGTGTCATACTTGTATAATGATTTCTATTGTGATAGTGTAGTCATCTATTTTGTATAAAAAAATTGTTTTCCATTTTTTTTGCAGAGATGTGAAAATTTCGCTTAGATCTTAGAACTTAATCGTAGTCATATCATTTGACACCTACATGCCAATTTTCATACCTTTACTACTTGCCAATTTTTCAATCAATTTGGATAAACACCAACAAAAAAAAATCCTAGCGTTTTAATATATAAGATGTAGAAATGGCCAATATAAATTGTGATCAATTTTATATTTAAGCATGCCGTATATACAGGGTTGCCGTGGGAATGGGAATCTGTGGGAATTCCCATATGGGATGGGAAATGAAATGACTTTAAGCTTATGGGTATTCCCACATGTGGGTTTCTGTGGGGTTTTATGTATGTATTCCCTTATAGGATGAGAATAGGAATGACTTTAAGCCTATGGTTAATCACACATGTGGGTTTCCTGTGAATTTCTGTGGGTTTCCTGTGAATTTCTGTGGGTTTTCCTGTGAGTTTCGGTGGGTATTCCCACAGAAATCCTGTGGGAATGGGATTGGTATTGAAATTCTATTCCCACGGTAACCCTGCGAATATATCTGAATATTAATCGGCCCTCGAATAATCGCCACTCTCCTTGGAATACTATCGAAAGAAATCGTTTACTTATGCTTCATTAAGTTACATTACGGAACGGATTGGCCTGACCATAACATGCGCGGTGTCAAGGGGGAATGCATGTGTGGCTGCCTCCCTCCCTCCCCTCAGAAAAAAGTCAATCCTATAAACAGGTAATCTGGCATCCATTGTAGTTGTGCTGCACGGCAGATTATCGAGTGTGAAGGTAGTCATCACTGTGGGTGCAGTGACATGTAATTATTCATTTCTACTAAAAAAATATGTGGACATTCTACCTATTATATTCAGTTCTTTTGTGATTTACTTAACGAAATTCTTAACTAGCAATGAACAATTGTTTGCAGGATGAAGCGAAAACTGCCTGCTGGTCGATTCTTTTACTCGACAGCATGTGAAGCGTCATACCTGTATAGTGTATACTTACATAACCTACTCAATATATTGGATAGGCTATGGCAGTGGTTCCCAACCTGGGGTCCATGGACCCCTTAGTGGTCCACAGAAGATATCAGGGGGTCCACATGATTCGAAATTTTCCCGATTAGTAAGGATAACCATTATCACAAAAGTGTTTGAATATTTGTATTTTGTTTGTATTGAGCCTAATTAATTAAGTCATCTATAACAAAACTTTCTGTTTCGTAAATGCTAAATATTTAGCTGTCAAAATTACGTATAATACATTTCTCGGAGTTCTAACTGGCACTTCCATCTAAATCTTTACTATTAAAACTCGATTCATATTTATTTATATACAGTCGACTCCGCTTAATAGGGTCACATCAGTCAGGGGATATTTTGACCCGATTAAGCGGAGAACTCTATTAACCGAAAATATTTTTGTATTAGCCTCTATGTGTGAGAGCTATTCCGGTCCTGTCAAAAGTGACCCGATTAAGCGGCTGACCCGATTAAACAGTGACCCTATTAAGCAGAGTCGACTGTATATATAAATAAATATGAATCGAGTTTTAATAGTAAGGATATACGTATATATATGTATATATATATATATATATACCAAGGTTGCAACCGAATAGTTCATCGCTCTCACTATCAAATGGCTGTGCACTGATTCCCCTGTGACTCTAACCACTGAACCATTAACCATCAAAAGCTTCATCGAAATGCTAAAGAATGGAATATCAACCAGCAACTTGAAAATATTGCACATGGAATATTCTAAATTAAAAAGCAGTGAAGAGTTCGCTTCGAAACCACGTTGCAACAACTAATAGCTACCAACAATTTGATTCGAAAATACATGTCCAGTTTATCTCAACTCCTGAACAGCCTCAAACTGCACGAAATGATTCAAAGGCTCCAACCGTAAAGGCAGCGTTTCAAAATATGGAAGACCAAGAATTCACTTCCAAATTCAGGAAAGAATTGACTCGCTTCGGAAAGCAAATAGTCGAATGGGAAAAATCAGTAAAAATCTACCTAGAAACCCAGTTCAGAGACATGAAACAGATGTTGGGGAATGATATGGCTATCAGCCTAGAGAAGGTGTACGTCGAACTGACAATGCTCAAGCAGAAACCGAGAAGTGTGAAACTGGGAGATGGGACGACGTACAACTAAATCGAATATTTGAGGAAAATTACGAATAAAGAAGTCAAAGTTAACCCGATAAACTTTCACTGAGGAACTGAAATCCTTCGACCCGTCCAAGCCTGAAATATGGTATTTCATCGGAAACCCCAGATGCGGGAAAACATTCCTGTGCAACCGCACAGCACTGAGATTCGGGAATAACGAAGCGTCCAGATTCTCCTACTCTCTGTGCATCCCCCCCTGCAGGAAGAATGAGTGGCACGAGATGGAATCTTCACGTGTGGACGCAGGTTTCCCAAGTACCACCGAATTTATTTGTCAATGGCTTTGCCTTGGTCTACCAGTCGGTCCCAGTTGGACGACACTACTGGCGAAACATATCACGGAGACGGACTGCTACTGATCGTAGACAGTCTGGACGAATTCACGAAAGATATCCCCTTCGACAAAACTCTTCTCTTCCTCCTCCTAACCAGACAAACTCTGACACGGTCCTTCATCCTACTGACCAGCAGGCCTGGCGCCTGGACGGATGTGTCTACTTCTTTAGTATTCACTTTGGAATACACTTTTATATGAAGGTCAAATATAACAATGCGTGGTATACATACGATGGAATGCAAAGGCCTAAGTTGATGGCATCAGATAAACCACAATCTACTACTACTACTACTACCCGTGGGAAGATAAACTGTATTTTTACGTACTAACTAGGGGTGTCGACGAATCCTCGAATTCTAATACCCGGTTCTCGAATCCTTTGCCAAACTAATACCCGGGTACCCGGGTATTTTTTAAGTTTATAGAATACTTTTCAATATTCTTTTAATAAATGGTAAGATCATTGTATAGACATTGAATCATGGATTTTTCAGTTTATGTAAGAAAGACTCGTTTGCAAATTAACATAAATGACTCTATTTGTTGAATATATGATAGTAAATTAAATATGTGAGAAATAACAAAGAAATATTGTTAATAAGAAAATCTTTACTACTAAATGAAATTATTCTAAAATAATCTGAAATGTCACTAATATATGTTACTGTTTACTTTTGAAATATCCTTTGAGAAATACTAAGTTTGCAGTTTGCACTTGTATTGTAAGTATTCCATATATTTTAAAAACACCATGTGGTGATCTCCATGGGGATTCCCACAGGGTCCTATAGGAATCCTCATGGGGATTCCCACAGGATTCCTATGGGAATCCCCATGGGGATTCCCACAGGAATTCTATGGGAATGGGATGGAAATGGGAATTGAAATTTCATTCCCACGGCAACCCTGAGTATTATAGATGAAAAAATCAATTGTTACTTAAATACTGTTGACCAGTTAGTGTAGTGAATTGTAGATGTTTCTATTTATCAAATCACTCGGATAGTTACATTCTTTTGCAAATTATTTCATCTAAAATGATAAATTTTCATTTGGTAGGAAAAATAGAGTAAAAATTACAGTCTGGGGAGATGTGTAATGAATGTTAATTATAGTACTGTAAATGCGAACATGAAGATTGGAAATCCTGATTAGTTAATTAGTAGAGTGAGCATCTGGAAATCATTTAAGAGTAATATATATATTGTATCAGTATCGAGATTGGATGTATGTCTGTATAGAGATTATTAAAGATTGATTATTCGTATCTTACAATTGGTAGCAGAGAGTGGTTCAATGGCGGATCGTTTTGTTAGTATTCCTCGTGTATTTGACAGTGGTAATTTTGAGGAATGGTTGGAACGCTATGAGATTTGTGCAGCAGCTAATGGGTGGAAGGAAAAGGAAAAGGCTCTTCGATTACCAACGCTCTTGGAGAAAGAAGCTCTCGCAGTATACTTGGAGTTGGACGAAGAAACGAGGAAAGAATATCAAGCACTGAAAGGAGCACTAATGAATTATTTTCAACCTCCAGAAACTCGTTTTATTGCACTGGATGAATTTGAGTCGAGGAAAATTCTTCCTGGTGAATAGCCTCAAGAATTTTTGCACGTGCTAAAGCAACGCCTAGCCAAGGCAATTCCTGATATGGACAGAAATGCTCGCGAACAATTGCTTTTGCATCGTTTTCTCAGTGGTCTACCACAACAAATTGCCAAGAGTGTTCGTGTCTCTCCAGAGGTTAACAATACTACAGAGGCATTGAAGAGAGTAAAGTTACTGATGCTCTGTCAGCCAGAATATTCGGTTGCACCGATTGCAGATAAAACAAGTGAGGAAATGGCTAAAGATACTAAATTAGACGAACTGGAAGCGAAATTAGATCGTGTGTTGGCTGGTTTAGCAGAAGAAAAATCACCGATAATGGTTGTTGGGAGAAGGAACTTCGGGGGAGGCGATAGGATTAGATGTTACAATTGCCAAGCTCTAGGACACATCGCCGTGAATTGCCCACAAAGGAATCGTCGGACGGTTTGCTATCTATGTTGAAAGACCGGCCATATTCGCAGAACGTGTCCTTTAAACTCCAGCAGACCGACAGGTAGGGTCACCGGTCGGTCTTATTATCAAAACGGCCCCAAAAGCGATTAAATCTACAACATTATGTAGTATCAGCTAGAGACCAATTCGACGCTTCACTCGCAACTATTGAAATCGATATCGGACAACTTAAGGTGAGGGCATTATTAGATTCGGGTTCGTCAGTTTCCTTAATTGTAGCTGATCTTGTCAAAAAGGGATGTTATGAAATTGATAGGAATTACTTCAAACAATTAGTTTCAGCAACTGGTAACAATTTAGAGGTTATGGGGAAAGTTTTATTACCAATTCTAATAGGCGGAACTCAGACAAATCATGAATTCACTGTGGTTTCAAGTTTAGTGACTCCTCTTATTTTGGGAAAAGATTTTCTTTCAGCTCACAAAATAAGGTTAGATTTTGGAAAAGAATTGATTGAATGTCCAACCCTTGGATTTATTTCACCTTTCGACCCTAAGAAGGTGGTTGTTAGTCGTTCGAATTTGATGAGCAATCAAGTCGACTTCAAGGATAACTGGAAGGAAGGCCAAGATACATGTCAGGTACATGATAAATTCCTCAGACCTTTTCCTGGATCAGTTTCACTAATCACATCAGAACCGGAATCTAGTGGTTGTGAAGAATGTTATATTCCATGTTTCAATCAAGAGAAGTTTGAGTTGCCGGATTATCCTTCACAGTTGGAACAGCTTATTCTGGAATACCAAGATCGGTTTTCTACCACTCCTGGAAGGACTAATGTCACAACTCATCAAATCTGTACAGAAGGGAGTCGGCCCGTTCGTCTACCGCCAAGACGAATGCCAGCACATTATAAATCTGAAGTAGAAGTTCAAATACTGAAAATGCTTGATCAAGGAATAATTAAAGAGAGTAATAGCCCGTGGATTGCGCCAGCAGTTTATGTGATGAAGAATGATGGAAGTTTAAGAATCTGTGTAGATTATCGTGAATTAAACAAACGAACAATCAAAGACGCTTACCCTTTACCTTTGATAGATGATATACAATCTCATCTATCTGGGGCTGTGGTATTTTCTACGTTGGACCTAAATAGTGGTTACTGGCAATTACCCATTCACCCTGACGATTGTCATAAGACAGCTTTTACACCTGGTCCAGGTATGGGATTGTATGAATGTGTGTATGCCGTTTGGGGTATGCAATGGACCTTCTTCTTTTCAAAGAATGATGGAAACTGTGCTGCGAGGGGTTAGAGCATCAAAAGTATTTATTGACGATATTCTCATATTTTCATCGGATATGAAGTCGCACTCTAACCACTTGAGAGAGGTATTTCAAAGATTAAGAGAGTCTAATTTGACTTTACGAGGTCGCAAATGTTGCTTGGCTCGATCGAGCGTCCGTTACCTAGGAATCATTTTTTCTGCTCAAGGAATGAGACCAGATCCTTCTAAGGTGGAGACAATTCGGGATTGGCCTCATCCGAAGGACATAGGCGCCCTACGGCAATTTTTAGGTATTGCTTCTTACTATAGGAAGTTTATTGCCAAATTTTCAGATATAGCATCACCACTCTATAACTTGTTGGAAAAGGATGTTCAATTTAGTTGGACTGTTGACTGTCAAAAAGGATTCGAACGCCTCAAGAATGCTTTATCAACTAGTCCGGTTTTGGGATACCCTTCTCTGGACAAAGAGTTTGCTCTGTATACTGATGCGAGTGGAGTTGGCGTTGGTGCAGTACTAGAACAAGCGGGTAGGGTTATATCTTATGCCAGTAGGACACTAACCAAGGCTGAGAAAAACTATAGTGTAATTGAGAAGGAGTGTTTGGCATTAGTTTACGGAACGAAACAATTTCGGCATTATCTTCTTGGACGAAAATTCAGAATAATCACAGACCACAAACCTCTATGCTGGCTTTCTGCTCAGAAAATGGAAGGTAGACTTTGTAGATGGGCTCTGGCTTTGCAAGAGTTTGATTATATTGTAGAATATCGCAATGGCTCAGAGAACATTAATGCTGATGTCTTATCGAGGAAGCCTCTCACAGATATTTCATTATTGTGTGAATTTAGTCCCAGCATTGACCTTGATCGGGTAAGAGATAGCCAGGAGAAAGATTGGATTCTTGGAACAATTATCAGGCTTCTTCCAAAACAAGTAGACCGTTCCCCTGAAAGGGGAATAATTCCATGGAGATTTTGTCAAATTTGGAAGCAACTGAAGATAGTGGATGGGATTTTGTGTCAAGAATATGAAGCTGATAGATTCGGGGTTGCTCGCAGAGTGATAGTGGGACCTGATGGAATGAAGGAAATTTGGAAAGACTAAAGAAGGTAGTTTATTGGATTGGAATGGCAGATGATACCAGAGATTACTGTAGATCTTGTGATAACTGCATGAAGGCTAAACAAACTTTGCCTCCTAGGGCACCCTTGATTAGTACTCCTATTGGAAAAGCATGGGAAAGGATTGCAATGGATGTAATGGAGGTTCCAATTAATTCCAAAGGAAATAAGTATCTTTTAGTCATACAAGACTATTTTACCAAGTGGTTGGAAGCATTTCCTATACCAGATCAGAAGGCGTATCGTATTGTTGAGATTTTAAAATCTCTGTTCTGTCATTTAGGAGTTCCGAAATTTTTGCACAGTGACCAGGGTAGGAATTTTGAGAGCTTAGTAGTGTCAAATTTATGTGATTTTTTCGGAATTAAAAAGACTCATACAACGCCTTATCACCCTCAAGGAGATGGATTGGTCGAAAGGTCTAATAGAATATTGTTGGACATGTTGCGTTCTTATGTTGCGAGAGAAGAACAATGGGAAGATTTTCTTCCTTTAATGCTCTATTCGTATAACACTTCACATCATTCTTCAATACTAACAACTCCTTACATGTTGATGTATGGAAGAGAACCATGACCCTCATTCGGAATTGAAAAATAGATAGGTTATGATCCAATAGGATATGAGAAGCAATTAAAGGAAAAACTTGAGAAATGTGAACAGATTGTTCGTACACATCTTACAACGGCTGCAGAGGAACAGAAAAGGTGGTATGATGCTAAGGCATCGAGAAGGATAGGATTTGGGGTAGGAGATGAAGTATGGCTCAGTATTGCTCACAGAGGTAAATTAGACCCTCGTTGGGAAGGGAAATGGAAGGTGGTGGAAATATTAAACGATGTCAACCTCAAACTACTCAATGAGGACGGAAGAAGTCGGATAGTTCACGTTAACAGAGTAAGGCCTAGATATGTGCGGGATCTGAAAAATTATAGTAATCAGGGGATTCGCATAGTAAATAGAAGTTATTTTATCATTGTGTATTGTCATCAAAGCAGTGAAGCAAATAAGTGCTAGGTTTTACAGGTTTCACATAGGATGATAAATCATAGTACGTATATTTAGGGGGACAGTTTTTGTAATGTACCATGGATATTTTTACAAAATCTATCATAGTATATTTAGGGGGACACTTTTTGTAAAAACAGTACTACTATATTCTACCTCACATAACACACCTCTCTACTCTCTCCTACCTATATATATAGGTATGATCAGTATACTCATGTCAACCAGTGGCGTAGCCAGACGTTGATCTCAACCTGGGACACCTGGGGCACTCAAATATTTCAGCGGGCCTGCTATGCAGAAATACTGAAGCGGTGGGTCCATACCGGGACCTCAGCCGCGCCAACCGGGACCTCAGCTTCGCTAACCGGGGTCTGGCCCCGGCTGGCCCCCCCTGGCTACGCCACTGATGTCAACCTCTCAGACAGTCTGCTACAGCTCCTACACTCAAACAGACACTCAATCAGAGTATTGGAATTATGGTATTTAGAGAATATTGGATTCAGCAGTTTAGATGGATTTCTCCGTTGTTTGCAGTTCTGTAATAACTTAGTACAGTTGAATCTACTACGTGCTCGTATACGTTGTGATGACGTCACTCTCTGGTGCTCGACACTTCAGTCTCACTTCTTTGCTACATTTGGACTTCTCCAATGTCTCCCTATCTGACTCAGGAATGTTGAGTCTGTGTAGAGGTCTTCTCTTCCATCCTACCATTAAACATATGTGCATATACGGTTGTGAACTGAGTTCCAATTCCTGTCAACCTCTCAGAAATCTGATTCCAACCCTCACACAGCTGAAGTACCTGTGGGTGACTAGACTCTCCAAACCAGAAACTGAACCTATTGAACTCCTCAAACTAACAGCTGATCAGCATGCTATAGAGCTTCGCCTCTATTAGGTAATAATAAGTTAAATTTAGAATGTGTCACTGCTTGTCAGCTGGTAATCTGAATTTAGAAATACTAGCTATTGACTAGCTTGATCGATCGTTTCAGTTTCACAATCAACTGTACACTAAACTGAGTTTCTGCTTTCACTTCTGAGACACTCACCACTTCACACCTCTCCCTAACTGTACTATGCATTCATTCTAATAGAGCGACACTGGAATAGATAAACATTACAAAGGTGTTATAATATGGAACTATAATTGCGAGTTAGTGCAGAGCTAGCGACACCAGATTATTAATTGAAGGAAGAGACAAATGATTTTTGAAAATTTAGAAAATGGCTTTAATGTGATTCACATTTGGATTGACCAATAGATTTGCAACTTTTGATTTTCATTATCATTGAAATTGTCGAGTATGAGATTCCAATCTGTTTTTCTCTGAAATAAATTCTGATTTTTGAATGGTTGAAATTTTAATTTCTTATCCATTGGTTCTACTTCTGAATTGTTGAGTTCTTACATTTACGGTTTCCTGATTAGAGTGATTACACGTGAAGTTTGATCATTATTGCCTTAACTTCATGTGCTAAATTCCATTTCTCTAGCAACAAGTTAGCCTCTTAGGAACGTGCTTCGACTAAAATTATTGCAATTTCCTCTTAGATGGAACCACAACATTTTGTTGCTACAATCCACGTACGTATATAGCATTTATCAAATGCTGTCCTTGTACGTACTTAATTAGGACATTTAGTCATTAGAATTTGTTCTATTGGGTTCCTGAGTCCAAATTATGGGAGTTTTGTTTCTGTCTAAACCCTAGTTAGCATAATTGCATTAATAGTGATAATTTGATAAAATATTCTTGTGTTGTAAGCAAGTATTTGAGTTTATAATGCTTGGAGTCGTTCCTGTTCCTGGAGACAATCCCACTATTTACTTCTTGTTTATTATTATCTTTTTATTTATTTTTGATTGACTAATTATTTATTCTTTCTTGTTCTACATCTTAGACGACGGGCTGTGCTGATCTTCTTGTCTCACACATTCCTATCCCCCATTTCATCTCTATTGACCTGATCATTGTTTGTTGTGTTGTTATTTACTTTTAAATTAAACAATTTTGTGAGTCTAATTTTGTTTCAAACACTTAGTCGGGTAACAAATATCTGATCTAGTTCAGTTTCTAGTATAGATGTCCAATGGGGTACGATTATTCATATTTTCACACCTTCCCTAAAAACTTACAAATATGCGGAACAATGAAATTTAGACTTTGAGTAACTATGTATAAGTTTATGTTTATTTCTAGTTCGAAACTCAAATTATGCATTAATTCTTATCTACGTAGGATTATCCATAAACGTATTCCATTGTTTGAATTAAGATTTCTAGTTTTGAGGGTTTGTACTTTATATGGAAATCAATTAATGCTTTGAAATTATATTCAGGATTTTATACAGATTTCAGAAGCGTAGATAACGAAGAATACTCCATCTCAACTAAAATTCTTCTCTCCCAGATCTTATACTTGCTAACTCTCCTATTTTTGGCGGGACGTCCCGCTTTTTCCGACATAGTATGTTGAAAGTATTGTCCCGCGAAAACTTCAAAAAAGTGGAATTGTCCCGCTTTACAGGGTATAGAACTAATACTAATATATTATGTCCAGCCAAAATACTAATGTCCGTTTTTTTTGCTTGGAGACTTTGACATGCATGAGATCTGCAGGATATTCATTGATAATGGTCGCTAAATCCAGATAAAAATTCGTCAGAAACAAAAGCCCATTCGAATCCCAAACTCTGTATAATAAAACCCATCCTAAACTAGCAGATATTTAGAATAGACATAAGAAATCTAATAGAAACAAACACTCTTAAATAAATGATAAACTAAAATATTCACAAACAAACTCTACCCAACCCACAACTCTACACCAGATAGAACACCTATAAATCCATCTCTCTCACTGCATGACTCCACTCTCCCTTTCTGACGTCATAGTCTAGCCTCAACTGTTTCACTCCTGCACTAACGTCCACACCCAGCTCGTAGTCAGGTTCACGATAATGCCCTTGGAAGACGATGATTATCTTCAGCACTGAAGATGGCGTGGATTTAAACTTGAAAGAGAATGGTTTCTTTTCAATTCGCGCTTCCGTTTCTTGGTTCGGCAGTTTGGCGTAGAGTGCGTGTATGAATGAGTACGGCGTGTCCTCGAACACATCCAGTCCTTGCATCTTAAACTCCCAGTCTCCCACCATGAATGCTTGCTCGAGAGAACCCAGCTCTGCGCTTCAGCTTGAAGCTGAGTATCGGGATGCTCAGCTGCGCCATGACTTTCTCCATGAACGCGTCACACATGCTATGCACATTGACAGTGGCTAGCTTATGCAGAGCTGTCTTCTGCAGGTTGCAGATGGCGAGTTTCCCGCCTTGCGATCCTACGGTTGCTGGTATGTCAGCAGCGGGACTGACAGTGAGACTGGAGCCTAGCACCACGCACACGTCCGCCTTTCCCGCGTGTTCGTACGCCGCCCTGATCTCAAGCTCCGGCAGCGAAAGTTAATGATGGAGTCGAGCAACACGTTACGACAGTTGGGATCATCACAGCGACATGTCGTCTCATGGTTGAACACGCCAAACGCTTCTCTCGTCTCGTAATCCCTCAGTCACTGCACCCCGCACTTGGAGCTAGACTCCAAGTTCGTGTTGTCGTGGAGCTCTGCTAGCTGCCGTGGGTTCAAGCCGCTACGGCGATGCAGTCCATCTACGTTCTGTGACAAGTTGGTATGTATGAAATATTGAGTTATATATATATATGGTAATAACTCATAAAATGTTCACATTATTACTTGAAAATTGGAATCTACATTAAATCGGAATCTACATATTAAAATATCCTATATTAGCCGTTGAGAACTAGCTTTTAGTTTATTGTATTCGAACAATTGAAAAGCGTCACTTACTTTTATAATCGATATCACTCGAAAATTCACAAAATTTATCAATTATTTACTTTTTGAAGCGTAATGATGACGTCATAATAGAATAATGAGTCATTCTTTTTTGTGATACTTGTATTATTTGTAAAGAATATTAATATACTTGTACACTAGGATGGAGTGAATATCACTTTTTCAAGCTATCAAAAAGTTCTCTCCAGGATCTTGGAGGCTTAGTCTAAGAAGTATTCCTGAAAAATTTGAACAAGATACAGTGTATTGATGTTTGACCCTGCCACAATCGACTTGTATGAACCGGTCGAATTCATGAATCAATGAATTAATATACGTAGACCCATAAAATATGGATTACACCTCGATTTAGTACTAAAATTATACTTCTTTTTGAAATTTCTTATTAAATTTAGTTTATTTCCATTAATAAAATATACAGAATATGTGTGATATCGGATCACATTTACTCCCAAGTATGCTACAGGTATTATATTTGTAATATGATCTCCTTACTTTAGTTATTATTCAATTACAGTGGATATGGAATTTGGTGGTATTACATTATTACATTATGGAATATGGATTACTTTTGGAATGCACGAATAATCATTCAACGGTTCTAACCTCGCCCTAGTCATTTGCATTTTGTTCTCAATTACTTTGCTTCGGTAATGTAATCTGAGCCTACACTATTGCAGAACCTTAGTGAGCTGAAAGCGCTAAGGATGTCATCTTGCTAAAGGTAAAGTTAGGTGCTATCTTTCTTGCCTACTGGTAGCCGAGTTTTTCTCTGTAAACATGCTATCATATACATACACACATGTTGCATACACCTCAGTCAGCAACTATCAGTAGGTTTAGCACCTCACCCAGATTGTGAACCCCCTGAGAACATATTAGCATGGATTCGGGGGGTATATAAATCTATAAACTTTTTTATTACCTTATGGATATGGATTACTTTTTCGAATGCATGTTCCACTTTTGAAAATTGTAAAATACGAATATATATAATACTTGTATATATATATATATATATATATATATGTACTTAGAATTTCTGTTTGAAATATAAACTCCGTAACAATTGAATATTTTCATGATATCTAGTACACGTAGTCAAACCATTCACTCTATATTTGGCAAACCGCAGGAGCTACCATTAGAACAGCTTCCGACTCAGAAAGAAGTGTTCCTGTACTATGATGACACAAATGACACAAAAAGAGAATTCATACTATAGAATTAAGTTACTAATTGATTATTATATGCCTCAAAGGCTTTAATTCAAATTTGATTCTTTAGGAATAGCCAAAAGTTACCTAATATAATGTTCTAAGGCGTATTGCAACATTTTAATACACGTGACATACTTTGGGAGTCAATGTGATTCGATATCGCTCTTCTGTATATTCTGTATATTTTAAAACCCTACTTGGACTCGGAATGTTGAAGTGAAAGTGAAAGTTAATTGAAAGTTAATTGAAAGTGAAAATGAAAGTGAGATTTTTTTATTTATACTTTGTACCCCGAGTCCAAGTAGGGTTATTAAGGGAGAAACAGTGTGTTAAAATTTCAGCCTTCTATCACCTAAAATAGCTGAGTTATAGCCGAAATATTGAAATTTCTAATTATAAAAAAGGTGACAATGACGTCATAATTCCATGATGAGTCGACATTTTCATCTGAGGTCAGAACTAAGTGGAACCATAGTCAAAGTACTCCGTCATGCCAAGGTACTAGAAAACATGTTACAATTGCAGAAGGTGTAAAAATAGTATTCTGTACCTTAAGCAGGGTTGGGGTCAATTACAAGTATAATTGTGTATTTGGTAATTAATTACAATTACACTGTAATTGAAGTGTAATTGTGATTGAAAAATTTCAGGAGTCTTATAATTGTAATTAATTGTAATTGAGTTTTCCATCTGGTGTAATTGTTTAATAACGTTTCAATTACAATTTAGTTTTTCAATGGTATGAATACTAAAAAATCTACAAATGTAGAAAAGTTCGCCTCCAATTTGTGACGTCACCCTAATGATGTTATCATTGAAATGTATCGATGCACGATAAACACTTTGCCAATTGAAAGTTTTTCTCTATCAACCCTCGAAAGAGAGTTATTTAAATTTTAAACAAGTTGTATAATTAATTAATTAATATTATTTTCTACTAGTACATGCTTGTATAACTAATGTAATTGCAACTTTGTATTGCAAGCATCTACTACTTGTCCATTTTATTTGTTATTGTATCGAAATTCAACATTCTAATATTTATTCGAAATATTACGTGCATTTATTATATAGCCATCATTTAATGATAACACCCTAATTTAAGCGTGGGCAGATACAAGCATTCAATCAATTTTAACCACTAGCTAGCTACGTAGCCATATATGATATTTATTGAATACTATTAACAAAGCATTAAATTAGAAAGCTACTACATCCGCCATTCAACCTTGGCTACAGAGTTATTCGAAAATGACATAAAGTTACAGGCAAAGAATGATACTAGGTGGAATAGCGTTAATAAAATGCTAAAGTCCATCCTTAAAGTTGATCCTGCGAAAATGGAATTGTTAGATTTCTCTGGCAAACTTACTAAGTACGAAATAAAGATCTTTGAAGAAATCACAGAAATACTCAATCCCTTTGAGATAGCAACAGATCAGTGCCAAGGCCAGGACCTCGTCACAGCTAGTCTTATACTCCCTTGCATTCGGGGAATTAGGGCAGAACTAACCACACTCTTTATCAAAGGAACCGTCACAAACTCAGGCAGACACTTATCTCTCAGCCAACAATTTCAGAGAATGCTGATCCATTAATATACATGCCAACCTGAGCCATGATAAAAGCGGGACTCAGCGTTGAATTTGGCGGGACATGGCGGGACGCAATAGAAATGTACTATACATATAATTAAAAAAGCGGGACATAATGGGGAAATTTCATGTAAAAGCGGGACACTCGTAAAAATAGCTCAATAGAAGAGTGAAAAAAGCGGGACGTCCCGCCAAAAACGGGACAGTTAGCAAGTATGAATTAATCCATTGGCAGCAACACCAAGAAGAATTTCCTCAGCTTACTAAAGTTGCCCTATGGTACCTTGCAACCCCCGCTTCATCAGCCACTGTTGATTATTTTCGATTGCCGGAAAATTTTCAGACCAGAGAGATGTAGAATATCAGACGATCGATTTGAAGAACTGATGTTCATAAGATCCAAATCTAACTACCATTGATGATTCATTTTGAACACTAGATAATAGCATTTTTCATAAAAGGTAGTATTTCATAAGTAATATTTAATAACCATACAGTGTAATTGTAATTAATCGTAATTGGGGAGGAAAATTGAAATGTAATTGCAATTAAAAATTTTATTTGTCTTGTAATTGATTCGTAATTGTAATTGAACAAATGTAATTGACCCCAACCCTGACCTTAAGGGTCAAAAAAATGATAGGGTTGCATTCATGGATTCTGAGTTCACACCTGTCTGGAGATTTTAGTCATGATCATAGGCGTCGGACCCACCTAGCCACCCAGCCACGCGGCATGGGCCGGGCGGCCCTAAGTGGCTGCCCGGCATCGTCGGTTATGGGCCGGATAGGCCCGGAGGGCCTACCTGACTGGGTACAAGCTTACCCGATTCCTGGATCAGTTAGACTTTGAGTCTATCGCTGACGAGTTCATTCGGGCGCGTGAGGGGCGCTCGAACATATGCACAACAAGCGAGCAGGTAGCTCAGTAGGGAGTTTCCCGTCTTGGGAAACCACTATCGCAATACAGTAGAGTAGATTATGATAATATTCGAATTTCTATAGAGTTTTAGTTATGTTAGTGAATTGTGAGTGTGATATTTATTTATGCCGTGAATGTAGCGGCCCGAAGGGCCAGCGGGCCCATTTCCGACGCCTATGGTCATGATGCAAACATTGATGAATCATTTTTACTTATAGAAAGGTTATTACTTATTATTATTTATATTACTTATAGGTCGTCTCTCCCATCTTGGGTTTAAGGTTGCTGAATATACTAATTTCCAGTTTCTAGTGATTCTTTTCAACAGGATTTAATAAACTAAATTTGGTGTCAAATATTGCATTATTTTTTCTAAATTTTAGGAAACAAATGCTGTTAGCTTCAAAACGCTTTGCCCCAGACATAGGCGGCGCGTGAGGTTTCCATATGAGGAGGCTATTTACTTATAATAATAATTTGAATAATATTATAATTGCCTAGATTCCTATTTCAAATTCACCATGATTAATCTAAATTATATCACAGTAAAGTGGGATGATTTTATTCCTGAAAGTTAGAGAATATTCTTGAGACAATGGAACAATTGTTAAATAATTGAGTATATAAAAAAGTATGTCAATATAGAAATAATTTGGAGAATACTTATATGGAAATGACGCAAGTTTTAATATAAACCCAATCATAGGCGCCAAGTTTTGGAAAACAGAATAAAACCTGGGGGGGCCAAGAGCGAGCGAAACGAGCGACGGTAAAGGGGGGGCGTGTGGGGGCTTGAAAAGAAAATGTAATTGGGATATATATTTAGACTCAATTAACATAATTTTGAGGTTTAGTTGTACCTATAAGTTTGTGTGGAGTCCTGCCATACCACAGCTTCCTCCACTGCTCCATTCCCCAGCACCACGCCCCCCCCCCACAGGCTCCAAACCTGGGCGCGACGCCCCCCTCCAGGGTCCAGACCTGGGGTGGCCGGCCCCCCCAGATACCCACACTTGGCGCCTATGAACCCAATCAGAACATTAATTCATGGGTCAACAATAATCTACCATACAAAATAATCATGCTTCAGTTCCAAGAAGCTCAGCTCAATGTAACTTAAATATTTTGATTAATTTGTGGGAAATTATTATCACCATATCTTCGATTAACTTAGTGGAAAGCCCCCCAGTTAGAAGCCAATAAGATTAAATTTTGGGGAGGCTGAGCCTCACCAAGCCTCCATTGTGCGCTGCCCATGGCCCCAGAACTCAACTGATGGACTTAAATCACCCCCAGACCCCAACTAGATGTTGTGTTCCCCTTTCAGATAATTTATTTTGTGGTTTGCCCCGCCCTGGTTACTCCCTCCCCTAGAGAAAAACCTTGACAATATGAGATACCCCAGTATTTTTCATATTCTCATTAACTGACAGCAACAATGATCCATTGAAATAGACGATGGCTAGACATTGTTTAAACATTGCTATAATATTGCATTATAGTGAATATAGTCCAATTGAATTAATGTATATGCACTTAGATGTATCTAATTACAAATGATTCTGTGCTTCTGTATATATAGAGAGATATCAAGTTTACTTGCTCTCTCTTTGCATTTCTAAAAATAATGTTTATATCCTCAATGAATTTTTATAATTGCTTTATTTTTACATTATTCTTCAAGTGTATCCATTTAACATTTCAAGAAAATTTAGATTTTCAGTCAGTTCTGTTTGATGCACGATGTCTAGCTTCATGTTTAACTCAGGTAGTGTTTGTTTTATTTATTAATCACGAATGTTCACCAGGTAGATCATAAAATCATTTATTACAAAAATTTATTATCCTTTTTGGTGATGTAAATACATAGTATACATTTTAAAAAGAAGTTGATAGCTAGTTTTTATTTACCAAAATATGGAATATTTTCCTCAATTATATCTCTTTTGAAGGGGAGTCACACAAAAGTGGCAAATAATTGAATCAACTATATCTGAAGGGTTTTCGGGAATTGTGATTTCCTATTTCTGATTTAAGTAAGCTACTTATAGAAATGCCATAACTAAAATTATATTGCGAAGAGCCTAGACGGGGCCAGAAATCAGTTCTGTTATGATTATATGTTCCATCTTCAAATCCAAGTGGGGGTCAGCCGCCTCCTTCCCCTACTCGGTACGTTTACTATGAGAAATTTTTTGACAGGAACCCCAAAAGGCCAAATAGCGTCCCGGGAGTGGTTACTTTCTGTCCCCAAATGAAAGACTATTACTACAATTTTAGAACTAATGTTTTCTAATTTACTAATGTGGTTATCTAATAAATAATAATTCCACCCTATGTAAAGGAAGATAAGCACAAGAAGCATTCCAATCTAATCTAAGTAGTAACTCAATTTTTAACTAAAAATATCAGGGGACAAATCCCCCCCATGGATCTGCCACCGCACTATGAATATTGGTGTAAACTCGACGTAAAAAATGCTTCCACCATTGATATTCTTGATTTTGCTCATTCTATTGCTGAGGCAACATACTTATGTCAATATTGTAATTTCACACTTACAAACTACATATCCAACGTACATACAAGTACTTGCTAACCTTACCTGGATCCCAGGATTATCCGGGGTTTTAAAGCCAAATCAGAGGATTTGAGTCAATTTAATCCTTACTATTAAAACTCGATTAATGTGTGTGTATATCCTTACTATTGTCAGGCCCAGAAAGCTGATTTTCGGCAAGTGGGAATCTTTTGGCTATGGCTCCAGTAAGTTCTGAGCTCAGACAAAAATGTGGACTCATCATGGAATTATGACGTCATTGTCACATTTTTAAAAGTTAAGCAATACTGTTATTCGAGCATAACTCAGCCATTATAGGAGATAGAAGGCTGAAAATTTAATAGAATATGTATACTAACATACCTCACATATGATGCAACTATCATCAAAAATGATGACTCATCACTTTGTTATGACGTCATCATTACTCATCAAAATTTAAAAATCGATAAATTTAGTGATTTTTCGTGCGATATCGATTATAACAGTGTAGGACAGATGTATTTAGATATGTTCTTTCCCTTATAATTAATCAATGTGACCCCAGGCGCCCAAAGGGAGCCTCTGGCCGCGCAGCGCAAGCAAGCGAAGCGCGCTAGTATACTATATACACTACCCTACCAAAAGTATTCGTACACCTTAATATTTTCTATTAAAATAGTACTAAATGAGTCTATTACTGAACTGTCATGCAGTTAAACTAGACGAGATACAGTATATTTGATTTCAGATTCGTATTCTACGCATTTGAATTACCTATTTTAGAGTTTTCAAATCAATTAAGTTTTAACTATGCCGAAATTTATCATCCTGTGCTACCCTGTGTCACCTATCACCATCTGCTACAGTGGTTGAGACTCTAGAAAAGTGGTACATGGTGGCACAGGTCGGGAATTTTAACCTTGGCAATTAGCAATTTATTTGAAACTTCGAAAATAGGTAATTCAAATGCGTAGAATACGAATCTGAAATCAAATATACTATCTCTCTTATATTTTAAGTGCATGATCATTCTTTAATATAGCAATTTTAGTACTATATTAATGGGAAATATTGAGGTGTACGAATACTTTTGGTAGGGCAGTGTATGTGTATATATATATATATATATATATATATATATATATGTAACGAATTGATTGAAGAAACTGCCAGGCACAGAAAGCTGATTTTTGGCATGTGGGAGTCTTTTGGCTATGGCTCCACTAAGTTCTGAGCTCAGACCAAAATGTCGACTCATCATGGAATTATGACGTCATTGTCACATTTTTAAAAGTTAAGCAATACTGTTATTCGAGCATAACTCAGCCATTATAGGAGATAGAAGGCTGAAAATTTAATAGAATATGTATACTAACATACCTCACATATGATGTAACTATCATCAAAAAATGATAACTCATCACTTTATGACGTCATCATTACGCATCAAAAATTTTAAAAATTGACAAATTTGGTGATTTTTCGTGCGATATCGATTATAACAGTAGGACAGGTGTATTTAGGAATGTTTTCTCCCTTATAATTAATCATTGTGACCCCAGGCGCCCGCAGGGTGCTTCCGGCGGATACAAAGTGTCCACCAGCCGCGCTGCGCAAGCAAGCGAAGCGCGCTTGTATGTATAATAAGGATGGGAAATATGAATAAGCCATACATGCCAAATTTTTAGTCAATTCCTTGGAAGTATAACTAATTTTCCCGAAACATTCGCTCATACATACCCTGGACTCGATTTTATTTTTCAAAAATCTATAAAATTTAGCACACTTGTTCAGATTGTTTAAAAACCCTACGTGTACTAGCATTTCGTATGACTCTCTTACCTAACAGTTCAGGGATTTAGCTTGTTATACGAATTATCTAAGGAGTGACTGTAAAATGATGGAAAATGTGCGCCATGGAATCCCTGGATGCATTGATAATTTACCAAATTGGGTTCAAATATAACATCTAGAATTTGGTTCTCAACGAATAAGTGTAAAAACGATTAGCATCTGAGAGTTTCAGTCAAAATATAAGGAAAAACTTGAAAATCCCAGGGAATTTGCTAAAAGGGTTGGCAAGTATGATCTTAGTTTCGAGGTGTGAGGTCAGTTGATTTACAATTGTAATTTATCAAGGTAATCACGATATGAGTTGAGTATACGACTAAACATGACTTTCTAATATTATATCTTACTATATGCTATGAGGAAACAAAAACAAATGAAAATAATGAAAACAAGTCGAATATTTAGAGACTAAGTTCTACAAGAAAATCAAGAAAATATTGAATTATTATTCCTTGAAATTAATTGAATCCCATCTGATTATCTTAGGTGATGCAATGTCAACATATTTCTACCAAATCTCATCAATCAAAGAGCAAGTAAAAATGGATTTTTGTATATTAGGTATAAATAATGTCAGCAGAAGAATGTGTGAAAATCAAAACTATCCATGGTAGGCGGCATTTTCATGCAATAGAACTCATCACTTGGACACATATTTCTTGATTAGATTTGCCATTTTCTAATTTATTCCATGGTGCCTATTGAATTTGCATTACGATAAAGTCAATGATAAGTCCAGAAATATGTTTATTTTATAAAAGGATGTTTGAGGAACCTATATACGTATTATCATAGATATCATTTCATTTAAAGATCCCAATGGATATAATATCTTCAATAGTTTTTAAAATATGACATCGGCATCTTTAGTGGCCTAGTAAGGTTATATGCCGAAACATTGTCCATAAATAGTCATAACTTACAAAGCCATGGTCGGATCTGAACAACTTTTTTTAAAAATAATGAAAATATTATTTCTGATGCAATTATCGCCAGATCTCTGTTATTAAAGCAGCCTTTCCCGACTATTTTAGAAAGGAACTCTCTTTTAGATCTAGTATATTGAAGTTATTTTAATGACTTTTCATCTAAATTCTTGCATTTTAGAATCTTTAAATGGCCTAAAACAATGTTTGAGTTTCATATCATTACTAAAAATATCAAATAAACAAAAAACAAATGATAAATGTGTCAAAACTCTCCAATTGTTTTCAATTTTTAGTCGTGCTAAACTTTAGGAGGTCAACTCATAAAAATCAAACTAGCTGCTGTTTAATTAGTACGATTAGATGGTAAACCACTCAGTAATACAATGAAATCAACGATAAAAATTTTTGTCGTTTTTTACGCGCGGTATCCTTAAACTGCGCTTGCTAAATCTCAATTCAAACTATGGGGAATTATATTTCAAAATTTAAGGAGGACATCAATTTCTTAACAGGGTACCCTCTATGCACTAAGAAGTAGCATTTGATTTTGAGATTTTGAGATTCTCCCAATTCTTTTATAATAGCACTAGAAAGGTCCAATTTAAATTGCAATTACAAAATGACATATTGGCTCATAACTGTAAAACTATAATATTTAGGCGAATACCGTTTCCCTTCAATATGCGCCGGGGAGGTTATATAATATTAGAACACTATAAGGTACGTCAAATATTTGTTACGGCTAGTTGTATTTATGAATACACTTAGTGTGATTAGTAATGTGATTTGAAATCGTGTATCTCTTCCAAATGCGACTTTTTCAAATGATACGGCACTTTGAATTTTGAGCCCCGCGGGTTTTTGAGCACGAAAATACACAAGCTCCGGGGTTTAAAGTGAAAAGAAAAGCGCCGGTGCGCTTATTCAAGAAAAGACAGTAAAAGTTATTATTAGTGAATAGGAAATCGGCTATTAGCTATCATATGAAATCATCTTTTAGTGTCTAGCACTTACAGTTATCGAGATATAGCCCAACTTAGTCAGATTGCGTTTCCCTAGCAACGCTGGAATGTGTGACATTCCAATGATAATGTCCACATATTTTTCAACTACTGGTCCAAAGTGAGATTTCCTACGCTAAATAAACAGTGATACTGTTATTATGACTGCGCAAAGCATGCAAGAAAATTCCCTAAATTAGTCGTAATTATAGCTTGTTGGGAAAAATAATGATAACTACATACATTTTGATAACCTTTTTTAAGCATTTTATATACAGTGGATATCGGTTACAAGAACACCGGTTATAAGAACATGTCGGTTATAAGAACCATTTATTTGGGAAAGGATTCTTTTCTATTCATTACTATTTAAACAGAACCGGTTATATGAACATATAATATCGGTTATAAGAACATTCTATCAATAATTTCTAGAACTATTAGTAGTCAAGTTCTCATTTTTTCATTCATACACAACCAATTTTGTAATTTCTGACATGTTCTTATAACCGACAATAGATGTTCTTATAAACGATAAAAGGAGCAAAAATATGTTCTTATAACCGACAATAGATGTTCTTATAACCGACATATCTGACCTCTTATGTCGGTTATAAAAACATGTTCTTATAACCGAAATACTGTTATAAGAACATAACGGTTATACATAGGGCATTCCAAAAGTTCTCGTCCCAAATCTGTATTTAAAATGAAAGTGAAAATAGGATATTTTCAATTTGTCCATTGTATTCCTTAGGGGATCAGCTTCCAATTTATATATTGGTTTATTTTAAAAGGACAATTATTGTGGTTCCTATATTTGATTTTTGTGCATCGGTTTAGGGCACTGCCTTTGAACGTGATTTTGGGGGTTGATATATTTCAGTTCTGAGCAGATTTAGATTAAAACTGATCCCGCCATCCAATTCTACGCATCAACTAACATATAGATTGAATTCTCTGAAGTATTACAGTTTGAGGCTGAGAGAATACTATGATTTGAAGTGGTTTATTACCATTTTTGTCCCACTTTTTGAGTGGCGAAAATTGACAAAAAATCCACTAAAAGTGGCATGATATTTTTTCAACACGAGCAATACTATTGAACACCTCCCGATTACTTTTTCACATTGGTTCTTAATTATTTCACCTTTTAATGACCTTATTCTACGATTTTCACAACTTTTATTCTCCAAATTTAGTTTTAAGCCATTTTCAACGGGAAGATTCCAACTTTTCGACACTACCCTAAACCGATGCATAAAAATATAATATAGGGACCACAATAATTGTCCTCTTAAAATAAACCAATATACAAATTGGAAGCTGATCCCTTAAGGAATACAATGGACAAATCGAAAATATCCTATTTTCACTCTCATTTGAGATACAGATTTGGGACGAGAACTTTTGGAATGCCCAATGTAAGAACATTTTTTTCAACTCCCAACGATGTTCTTATAACCGGTTTCCACTGTATTGTTTATATATGCCGGTAATAATTTCAATGATCTTGCACAGGAGAAGAAATGTTATTAGTAATGTAAATAAATTTGAATGCCGTATATTAACCAATCCCCGGTCCAAAAATATTTGAGAACTTTTATGTTCGCGGGCCAAATAAGGGATTCTTTAGCTACTTGAGGGAAGCACGACATTGGATATAACACGATAGCAGGATGACTGTTATTTATTTGGGAATTTATTAACTTGTATTATTATAGATCAGGGGTCGGCAAACTATGGCGCGCGAGCCTAAATTGATGGCACGCGGAGTTGAAAATCTATTTGGGTCGATAGACCTACATTTATGTATATTCAGGGGTCAGTTACCCTATGCTGGCGTGCCACTGGCACTTTGGCACCATATTTATATATGCTGGTAATACATTCCTAAGCTCTATTGTGCTTCGTAAATGATTTAAGGCAGCTCATGTATTAGTTCAACCATCTTCTACCGCATCCCTAGTTAAGTTACTGTGAGGCCTTATGTACAGTAGGGTGATCTGAAAACAATTTTTTCACTTGTATCCTTTATTATCGGTTGCCAAAAGTTGCCACTATGTCTGTAAACAACGTTAGTATAAAATAATACCTGATTACTACTATCTAACTACAGGTCGCGAATTTTTCTTAAAGTTTTGATAGAAATACCAAAATTCGGACGAAAAGCCCCTTTTCTTGAAATTGTTTCAAACAACTGTTGTGATTGATATTTACTCATAGTTGACTTCACATCATTAAATTGAAGTGGTACAAATGGAAATTAACCTTTTACTAAATATCAAAGGTAATCTAATGTGATCAATTGACCATGTTTCTATATTAGTGTTTTTACGCATTGAGCTATGTAATTATTACAATATTGGCTTCCTAAACAATATTATTCTATTTTATGCTTTCTATAAATTAATTTGCACGTACATTTGAGTATACATTATATTATATAGTTTCCTTCAAATATGGCTCTAATTACGCGTAGTAAGACTGAAACGTTATTTGGTTTTCCGTCTCCACTACCACTAAGACAACTTCCAACCTTCAGAAATCACTGCACAGTTTCATGATTATACAAATTAAATCTTAGCGCAACAGCGTAGAGCTCATCCTGAAAATGAGAACCAGAAAAAAATGTCTAGATTTTGAAATTAGGGATGTTATTGATCCAATTGACAGTGAAGAAACAAATAATTCCTCTGATCCACCTTTTGAACCTCCCCGCAATCTTACTATTCAGTCAAAATCGTTATACCTATCAAAAACTTGCAGCAACTGCAGATAGATTCAGAACTAGCAACCGAGAGGTAGTTGCCTTAATCAATGCTGCACTAATCGATCTTAATCTCCTGACCTCAGAAGTTACTTTGACTTGTTCTACGATCCAGCGGGAACGGAAGAAAGCTAGGGAATTTGTCATAAACAATCATACAGAAAAAACAGGGCTTTCTTGTATAATGTTTGACGGCCGCCGTGATTGGACACATTAACAGCCATTGAAACTAACGCAAAGTTATTAAAGTCCAAAGAAATAGAGGAACACATTTCAATAGTCGGCGAACCTGGATCGTGTTATTAGATCATGTTGCTCCTGAAACAGGAAAAGCTTGTAATATTGCAAAGGAAATATTATCAGTCCTCTCGGAGACCGATTCAGTTGATTCTCTTGCAGCAATAGTGTGTGATGGTTGTGCTACCAATACTGGTAAACACTCTGGAGTTATCCGCCGTTTGGAACTTTCACTCGATCGTCCACTTCAATGGATGATATGCATGTTACATTTAAATGAACTACCATTTAGTAGACATCTTTTTGAAGAAATAGATAGACCTACTACAGGACCAAAATCCTTCACAGGGGAAATAGGAAAGGAATTGAACAGCGACCTTCGTCAACTTCCAATATCAAAATTTCAAACAATGAATCCTTACTATTAAAACTCGATTAATGTATATACAGTGCACCCTCGCTAATCCGAACAGCTCTGTTCCAATGATCGAAAAAATCGTTCGGATTAGTGAATTTGTTCCGATTAGTGAAATAACACTAATTCAATAGGGCATTAATTATAATAAATTTGTATTGTTAGAATATTAAGGATATTATTTCGCTGTGATTGCTTATTAACGAGGTTTCTCAATCTTATTGATAGATTTAAGTTTATAAACGTTTATTCAAAGCATAGAGGCGAATAATAATATATTTTGGGTGTTCGGATTTTAAGAATGAAGTGTTCGGATTAGCGAGGGTTCGGATTGGCGAGGTTCGGACTATCGAGGGTGTACTGTATATATATATATTAGGGTGCTCCAAGAAATTCCAAAGTTTGAATATTATGATGTACACTCTTCAAATAGTTTACCTTGATCACCAAGTATTCACCATAAAGTTTTCATGCAATTTGGAGATGGTTTAGTGGTCGCGCAAGGTAGCTTCCCCCTCGTGCTAATTTATAATGGGATATGTCTGGGTTGAGGCCAGAAGTTGTAAAAAGCGTACTTCTGACATTTAAATAAACTAGTAGCTTGATTTTTGTAATATTTGAAGGGTGGTTTTATATCAGCTAATAATACATTTTAATAACCTAAAATCTACCGGTTCCGAAATATTGGTGAAAACAGCTGGGACCATTAATAATTTCAAGTATGAAGGTTGGTCCCAACTGTTTTCACCAATATCTCGGAACCGGTAGATTTTAGGTTATTAAAATGTGTTATCAGCTGATATAAAACCACCTTCAAATGTCATAAGTAGGCTTTTTACAACTTCTGGCCTCAACCCGGACATATCCCATTATAAATTAGCACGAGGGGAGGCTACCTTGCGCAACCACTAAACCATCTCCAAATTGCATGAAAACTTTATGGTGAATACTTGGTGATCAAGGTAAACCATTTGAAGAGTGTGCATTATAAGATTCAAACTTTGGAATTTTTTGGAGCACCCTAATATATATATATGTTACAGGGTATCTGTAAAATCAGGGTAATTGTAATTACCCTGAAATTTTGATATTGGAAGTTGACGAAGGTCACTGTTCAATTCCTTTCCTATTTCCCCTGTGAAGGATTTTGGTCCTGTAGTAGGTCTATCTATTTCTTCAAAAAGATGTCTACTAAATGGTAGTTCATTTAAATGTACGTAGCATTCATAGCATCCATTGAAGTGGACGATCAAGTGAAAGTTCCAAACGGCGGATAACTCCAGAGTGTTTACCAGTATTGGTATGTAACGAATTGATTGAAGAAACTGCTGAGCGCAGAGAGCTGATTTTTAGCATGTGGGAGTCTTTTAGCTATGGCTCCACTAAGTTCTGAGCTCAGACGAAAATGTCGACTCACCATGGATTTATGACGTCATTGACACCTTTATACTAATTAGAAATTTCAGTTTTTCGACCATAACTCAGCCATTTTAAGTGATAGAAGGCTGAAATTTTAATAGAATGTGCCTATTAATATACCTCACATAGTATGATGTAACTTGTGGTTTTATTGATGAAATTCCTAAAGATATATATGTTCAACTCAACAGCGATCAACAATACCTTTATCAAATGGGCATTTCGATTCAGAAAGGTACATCTTACCTCGAGAACTGTAGTATTGCCAACAAATCGACAGGTGAGCTTCATCATGCTAGATGGCTAACCAAAGCGAATAGGTTCCTTCGTTTATACATCTCAAAAAGATCTCCATCAGAGGATCTCAAGTTTTGGTTTATTGTATATTATTGCATTTTATATTCCAGGTTGGTTTTACATAAAACAGCATTCGATATGCACTCATGGTGCGAAAAACTTTTAAAAATTAATATCTCTCGCCCGTAATCTCTCTCCTGAATTCAGAAACATTGTATATTCTGTTCTCCAGAATAAAGGTTATTGGGCACATGTGGAAAACATATTGTTAGCGGCTTTATTTGATGAAGATAAAATAAACAGAGGAATTGCCGTAAAGAAGATTTTAGTTGCAAGGAAGCTATCAAAGGAAAATATTTCCCTCAGAATCTTCAGAATTCCAATAATTAACTTTTCCGCAGACAACTATCTCGCGATGGTTGATTGGAATTCAGTTGATCTAACATCACCTCCTTTATTACAAAATTTGAGTGAGCAAGATATCCTAAATGCTATTGAACTTCCTCTCAATAATATTTACCAGTACCCATGTCATACACAGCCAGTGGAAAGGATTGTTCAATTAGTTTCGCAGGTTTCATCAACAGTTTGTGGTCATGATGAAAGGCATGGTCAAATTCTAAACACAATAAGTAACAGGAAAGAATTCCCCACATTCAATTCGAAAAGTGTATTCATTGATTGTTAAGCTATTATTTCTAAGATTATAATGAGCTCATATATTAAACAACTATATAATTGAATAATATCTTGGGAAACCAATATTGTAAAAATTACATTGCTCTAAACACTAATATAGAAACATGGTTAATTGATCACATTATATTACTTTTGATATTTAGTAAAAGGTTAATTTCCATTTGTACTACTTCAATTTAATGATGTGAAGTCAACTATGATTAAATATCAATCACAACAGTTGTTTGAAACAATTTCGAGAAAGGGACTTTTCGTCCGAATTTTGGTATTTCTATCAAAACTTTAAGAAAAATTCGCGACCTGTAGTTATATAGTAATCAGGTATTATTTTATACTAACGTTGTTTACAGACATAGTAGCAACTTTTGGTAACCGATAATAAAGGATACAAGTGAAAGACAAAATTACAGTTTTGCAACTAAAATGTGGAAGAGGGTTGAAATTTCAAATTCACAGAAGTGATAAATCAAAATCATCAGTAGTCATTAAATTACCAGAATTACCCGATTATTATGCATAATAGACCAAATAGATTATTAATATGCGCAAGATTTATTGGAATTTTATCTACTGCCACAAATAGAATCCTTGTTCGTTTGTAACATGCTTGATTTGCTTTTCGAGTATGTATAATTTTACATGTTAAATCAGCGAAATACTTAATAGGAGAAAGAAAATATTTTGATATTTTTAGAATACTAAGATTAAATTTTAATGTTATCTAAGTAAGATATGGAAACAGATTTAAATCACACGATAACACAAAGAAGCCACCTTTCGGAACTTGAACAAACCCGTAGTAAGAATTAGGATATAAGACATAAATGATTTATCTAAACAGCAACCTATGAAAAACAATATTTATTTTTTAGTGTGCATCCTATATTATTAGATAGTAGTGTAGTAGATAAACCAATAAAAAGAAGAAATTGTATTTTAAAGTACAAGTATGAAATTTGGTACAATGATTCTATGCAACATTAGGTTCATTTAAAGATAAGGACCCGCCTAAGTGCATGTTTTGGCTTATTTTAATTTTCACACGTTCCATATATCCCTTAAATTACCTGGGGTCATTTCTATTTATAGTAAATACACCACAACTTCTAAAGTTTCCCCGCCTAAAATGACTTGATCGGAAATGAGTTAGCAAAAATCTAGCGCCATTTAAGAGTTTTAAGGTAAAACTATTCGTCCCAAATCTGTATCTCAAATGAGAGTGAAAATAGGATATTTTCAATTTGTCCATTGTATTCCTTAAGGGATCAGCTTCCAATTTATACTATATTGGTTTATTTTAAAAGGACAATTATTATGGTTCCTATATTAGATTTTGTACATCGGTTTAAGATAGTCCCTTTGAACGTGATTTTGGGGTTCCCTTTGATATATTTCAGTTCTGAGCAGATTTAGATTAAAACTGATCCCGCCATCCAATTCTACGCATCAACTAACATATAGATTGAATTCTCTGAAGTATTACAGTTTGAGGCTGAGAGAATACTATGATTTGAAGTGGTTTATTACCATTTTTGTCCCACTTTTTGAGTGGCGAAAATTGACAAAAAATCCACTAAAAGTGGCATGATATTTTTTCAACACGAGCAATACTATTGAACACCTCCCGATTACTTTTTCACATTGGTTCTTAATTATTTCACCTTTTAATGACCTTATTCTACGATTTTCACAACTTTTATTCTCCAAATTTAGTTTTAAGCCATTTTCAACGGGAATAATTCCAACTTTTCGACACTACCCTAAACGATGCGTAAAAATCTGATAAAGGAACTACAATAATTGTCCTCTTAAAATAAACCAATATACAAATTGGAAGCTGATCCCTTAAGGAATACAATGGACAAATTGAAAATATCCCATTTTCACTCTCATTTGAGATACAGATTTGGGACGAGAACTTTTGGAATGCCCTATGTATAAAACCAATTAACAGTGGTAATCTCGAATTACTAGTATTGTATTGTTGATAATTAGCATTAAGCAATTCTTAAAAATGATGACCAATACAATAGTTACACTTTTCAATGGCTTTCCTAATCGAAATATTAACTACTATCATAGCCTACTGCATATAAGGCCTCACAGTAACTTGCGGGTTTGGGAGTAAGGATGCGGTAGAAGATTGTTGAATTAATACATGAGTTGCCTTGAATCATTAACAAAGCACAATAGAGCTTAGGAATGTATTACCAGCATATTTAATTTGTATCAAAGTACTCATATCCGTTGTTAAAATTTAGAATAGTCACCATATGATTCCGCAATAGGTTATATTTGTGACAAATTTAGTGGTTTTCAGAGGTCGTTTAGGGGCACTTCTAAGTTTTTAAAATTATAAAATGTTTCGCTTATAACTAAGATGTGAATGGGTTAATACAAAAAATTGGAATTTTTTCATGGAACGTTGCTACACTCCAGTGTTGCTATGGAAACGTGTTTTGGTCAGATGGGGTCATATCTTAAAAAACTGAGAAAACTGCAAGAGCTAGACATTCAAATGTAATTCCATTTGATAGCGAATATACTATTTCTTATTAAGCGTTAATATAATTTGGACGTCTAAATTCGATGGTTTACGAGATATTCGATATGATAATTGTCTAATAACTTGTAAACCATTGAATTTAGACGTCCAAATTATATTAACGCTTAATAAGAAATAGTATATTCGCTATCAAATGGAATTACATTTGAATGTCTAGCTCTTGCAGTTTTCAAGATATGACCCCATCTGACCAAAACACGTTTCCATAGCAACACTGGAATGTATCCACGTTCCATGAAAAAATTCCAAATTTTTTGCATTAACCTATTCTTATCTCAGTTCTATGCGAAAAATTTTATAATAAAACACTTTGAAGTGCCCCTAAACGACCTCTGAAAACCACTAAATTTGTCACAAATATAACCTATTGCGCAACCATACGACTAATCTAAATTTTAACATAGGATATGAATACTTTGACACCATATTTATATATGCTGGTAATACATTCCTAAGCTCTATTGTGCGCGGTTAATGATTTAAGACAGCTCATGTATTAGTTTGACCACCTTCTACCACATCCCTAGTCCCAAATCCGTAAGTAACGTGAGGCCTTATATGCAGTAGGCTATACCACTATCTTGTTCTTTCAATGAAATGTTAACTTCGCAATAGTCAGTGATCTCTTTAATTTCAACATAAATACGTACAAATCTAAACCGAATAGATTGATAAACTCGATCGAAAAAATGGATAGTAAAAAGAAGTGCAGACAGTATAGTGCGGATTATGTCAAATACGGGTTTGTTAAATCCCCATCCAATGAACAACTCCCAATGTGCTTGATATATGAACAAGTTTTTTCTATGTTGTTTCCCAGACCTCTTGTGACACATACAAAAGGTAATTCTATCATAAGTCATAGAACTTTTTCAAGAAAAATAAACTCCGATGCATGATATAATTGCTCGTGCCGAATATGGGGCGCCTGCAATGGTTGGTAGACATCGTTGTTTCTTTTCATACGTTTTATGTTTTCGTTATTCACTGAGTCGTTCATCGACAAAATTTAGTAGCAAAACGTCTTAGTGGTTGCTCGCTCAACTCATTACATATCGTCATTACTATTATTAATAAAATCAGCTTCGGCGCTCAAGGAAAAACTATTTCACCAATTATGTCACAAAAAGAAACTGAATTTGAACGTCTGCTTTTGCACACCGAAGTGAGATGGCCCTCAAAAGGAAGTCTCTCAGTCGGTTCTACAGTCCTTTAGAAACAATTCTGGAATTTTTAGCGAAGAGAGCCGCAGTTAATGCAGCTTGTCCTCGCAGCGAAACCTGATGTAGCTTACTTGACTGACATTTATGATAAATTCAACGCAATGAACTTGCAACTACAAGGCAATGTAGTCACTCAGATCAAGTGCAAAACTGTTGTCAGCTCCTTCATAGGAAAACTAACGTTGTTTGAACAAAACATCGGTAGGCGAGAATTTGATCAGTTTCCTCAGTTAGTAGACATGAAATATCCGATGACGATTTACTAGCATATTGTGAACAATTTGAAGAACAGAGAGTGGATATGATCAAGCCATTCGGGGATTTGTTGGAACTTGAACCGCCACATTGGCTAATTAATTCTATATGTGTGGATGTTACAACGGTTTCACTCAATTTGCAAGAATAGCTAATGGACATGCAAAGTGATTGCGGGGAAAAACTCGTTTTAAAATGATGGGACAAAAACGATTTTGGATGTCAATCCCAGCAGGGATTCCAGAACTGGCAATTAAAAAGTTGTACAGATTTTTTGCCAACCGTTTACTTGCTACTTTATTTTTTCCTTCATTCTAGTTTTAGTTTCACATGCTCGCTACTTTTTTTTACTTGATACCTATTTTTTGACCGGCATCTAGTTGGGGTGGGGTGACTAATTATTGATCGTTGAGTGTAAGACCGAACTGAGTGTGCATCTTTGTAGAAATTTTAAGTAATTCCAAGATCAGTATTTTCTTAATGTTAACCATGTCCAGTTTCACCAGGTGTCGGGGAAATTACTTGCTACTTTTTTTTTCCTCCAAAATAATAAAAAGGTAGTATGTATCGAGTAAAGAAAAGTAGCAAGTAAATCCCTGAATCACAGGATGAAATAAATTGTCGCAATTTGTGGAAAGTAGCAAAACTGCTAGTTCTGGCGTTCCAGAAATCTTATTTCGTTGAGAGGTTTAGCGCAGTCGTTCAATTGCTAACGAAGCAAAGAAACAGGGTCGATATTTTTAAATGTGGAGATTTGAAATTGCTGCTCACTGATATGAAACCATATGTAAAGAGGATTATAGACGGACATCACGCTCAAGTACATCCTTCCCATTAAATAAACTAAAAAAATGTCAGTCAACAGACTGTGAGTGCATATCCATTAAGTGACTCTTAGGACACGAAATGTGATATTAGAAATATGCATAATTAATACCGTATAGCAATCATGGATATCTCGCTTGATTAAATTATCTGCAAAATATAGTACAAGTATTGCTATAATTGCGTTGTAAAATATTTTTGCATCTCAGCCAATCAGATTTCAAATTAGGGTGAAATAATTAGTTATGTACAGTGGAACCTGTATATAACGGCCACCCAAGGGACTTGACAAAATTGGCCGTTATACACAGGTGACCGTTATATACTGGTGATTGTCTTAATCCCCAAAAGTTATCAACGTGCAATAAATATCAAGTTTTTAGAAATCCATTACTTGAAGTAATTACATGAAACTTGTTTATAGTTCGTAACAGGTCTTGTAATAAACACATAAAATGGTGAAAAAGGTGATGGCCGTTATAGACAGGTAGTGGCCGTTATACACAGTTTTAGGGTTAGTAAGGGACTACAAACGGGTGGCCGCTGGCCGCGTTGAGCAGGTGACCGCTATACACAGGTTCAATATAATAGAATTTCGTACAGGACTGTTCATTTATGACCGCTATAGACAGGTGACCGTTATATAGAGTGGCCGTTATAGCAGGTTCGACTGTATATGCATTGAGTTAGCTCTAATCCCCGGGGCCCATCAGGCCCGGCGGAAGCAACTTTTTATTGGTCCGGCCAAAGCGGAAGTTGGTCCGGCCAAAGTGGAAGTTGGTCCGGCCAAAAGCAAATTTGCATAGACCAACCGGACCAGTTCCGCCGGCCCTGCGGCCATAGACTGAGGGGGGCCAATGCCGAGATAGATCAGATTAGACTAAAATCAGAATAAAGCATAAATTGGATGCAAAAACAAATCCTATATGAGTCATTAAATCTACTTCCAACCTAAATTAATAGGTATCAACATATTTATCGTACAGATCATTAACATGCGCCGTTCGCGGTTTTGACTAGTTGCTAAATATATTTTGTGCCAAGTTTGTGTTTCGCGAGAAAATCTGTCAATTAGTCACTTTTGTCATCAGATTTTAGCCTAACCCCGGTTTCCTTTGGTTTTGGGCCATGCATATAATCAAAAGGACTATTTGTGATTGAAATTCATTGGTTCATGCGAGAACCAATAAATTATCAGAATGCGATACATACGATTATATTTCATATAAATAATCGAATACAGCTATTTGAGTATATAATTATATTAATTATTAATTTTAACAATGGATATTGGTACTTTGACACCATATTTATATATGCTCGTAATACATTCCTAAACTCTATTGTGCTTGGTTAATGATTTAAGGCAACTCATGTATTAGTTCAACCATCTTCTACCGCATCCCTAGTCACAAATCCGCAAGTTACTGTGAGGCATTATATACAGTAGGCTATGACTACACCTATTTGGCATACTGCTAAGAAAAATGTACTTGTGGATGAATAAATTAGGAATTACTAGTAGGAAGAAAATATTGAAATATTGTAGGCAATAGAATAGAAAATAACAATGATACTTCCTCCTATATTATGCATTTTATCGTATTCAAATTTATTTCAAACATTATGGTTTGTTTACAAAATAGACTTGAAGTAATCCATGGTAAGTTAAAATTGGTACCGTGAATAGGCTATAGTTACGTAGGCTGTGCATATTTATATATGTTGGTAATACATTCCTAAGCTCTATTGTGCTTTGATAATGATTTAAGGGAGCTCATTAAACCATCCTCTACCGCATCCCTAGTCCCAAGTTCATTTAAATGAGCAAGTTAATTTTAGTGATTTGTTTATTCATTAACTTTAATAATTCTTTCAGAGAAAAAATAGTCATTTGGCCCAATTCTTTTCATTAAAAATGCATTTGTCTTATTCTTAATTGTAAAATTTCAAAACAACTAATATTGTTCTTCATATTTTTTATTTTTTAGTGTATTTTTTGCTGTTGTTTAACAATTTTTTTTCCCTTTAGTATTCAACTATGAACTATGTAGAAGAAAGTGTAAGTTATTAAGTACGAAAGTGCTCGATTCGCAAATGATAACTGTACATTGCCAGCTTTTAATGCATGGTTGTAAATATTATCATCTGTAATATATACCAAAATATGTTTGTAATATTTTTCGATAAAATTTTATCTGAATATTTAATTTAATCATAGAATTCTATACGCTAAGGCGATGGTAATTCCTAATTTTTTGGGACCAGGCATTGGTTAGTATCTTCAGACTTATTCACATCATTCACAAAATTTCCTCTCCTGAGCAAAATCATTGGAATTTATGACTGCCATATATAAACAAATATACAAGTGCTTAAAACAGTATCAAAATGTGTGTAATCATCATTATATTGTGCAACAAGCTATATAATTACGACTAATTAACCAATTTTCTTGAATGCTTTGCGCAGTCATAATAACAACAGTATTGGTGTTTATTTAGCGTAGGAAATCTCACTTTGAACCAGTTGTTGAAAAATATGTGGAAATTTTCATTGGGATGTACACACATTCCTGCGTCGCCGAGAAAACGTAATCTGACTAACTTGGGCTATATCTCAATAACTCTAAGTGCAAAAGACTAATAAATGATGTCATGTGATAGGTAATAGGTGACTTCCTATTCACTACTAATATAATATATTCCCTTGAAATTTATATTTTATAGTTACAAGCGCGCTTCGCTTGCTTGCACTAGGCGCCAGGCGGACACTTTGTACCTGCCGGAGGCGCCTTTTGGGCGCCTGAGTCACATTAATTAATTACAAGGTAGATAACATCAATAAATACATCTGTCTACTGTTATAATCGATATCGCTCGAAAAATCACCAAATTTTCAATTTTTAAAATTTTGATGAGTAATGATGACGCCATAACAGAGTGATGAGTCATCATTTTTTATGATAGATGTATCATATGTGAGATATATCAATATACACATTCTATTAAAATTTCAGCCATCCATGACCTAAAATGGCTGAGTTATTGTCGAAAAACTTAAATTCCCAATTATTAAAAAGGTAATGGCGTCATAATTCCATGGTGAGTCGACATTTTCATCTGAGCTCAGAACTTAGTGGACCGATAGCCAAAAGACTCCCACATACCTAAAATCAGCTTTCTGGGCCTAGCAGTATCTTCAATCAATTCGTTACATTTATATATATATATATATATATATATATATATATATATATATATATATATATATATATATATATATATATATATATATGTATATATATATACGTATATAAATTATAAACACATATATACATTAATCGAGTTTTAATAGTAAGGTTGAGCCAATGTGTCGTCATAATATATTGACCAATAACTGGAAACTATAATATTTTGGCGAATAAATTTTATTAGTAGTGAATAGGAAGTCGCCTATTACCTATCATATGACATCATTTATTAGTTTTTAGCAATTCTATTTTGAAATATAGCCCAAGTTAGTCATATTGTGTTTCCCTGGCAACGCAGGAAAGTGTGTACATTCCAATGTTAAATTTCGACATATTTTTCAACAACTGATCCAAAGTGGAATTTCCTACGCTAAATAAACATTAATACTATTATTATGAAAATTGGTTAAATTAGACGTCGTCATCGCTTGTTACGATGATGATCTTTACTATTAAAAATCGATTAATGTATATATACTGCCTTGACAAAAGTATTCGTACACCCAAAAACTTCCTATTGAAATAGTTATACGTAATACTATTCTATTTAGCGAGTCAAGGGAATTTAATTTGTAAGAGATACGCTTCGTTTAACTTCAGATTCGAATTCCCCACATTCCAATTACTCACTTTATAATCTTTTCACTTGATTACTCTCCCACAAGATATTACAATTTCGAACTGTGCCACCTCTTACAACCATTGCCATAATATACAATGACGATAACTATGTGCTGTAGGGTAGCAAATGCCAGGAAAAACTTAATCTTGGAGGAGAGTAATTAGTTTATGCGTATAAAGTGAGTAATTTTGATATGAAGGAAACGAATTTTAAGCCAGATTGACCGTATCTGTTACTGATAAAATGTTATTGACTTCACAAATGGATTAGTATTATAACAATTTGGAACAGGAGAAAAATTTTTTTGAGTGATGTGAATTAGTCTGAAGATACAAACCAATTCCTGGATTCTTTTGGATTGCTTATATATCGAATCAAGTCAAATTTTTATAACCCGACCCGAAACCTAACTGAATCATTATTTGATCCCAAACATGATACATTCTTTCTATTTGTGTAGATTTCAAATATCATATTTTCAATTTTATATTAATTATTTTTTATTTACAATAAATTCATAAAGTACAAATTTGAAATGGATTTGTGAAAGTATTAATATTTAGCACTGGTTGGAGATTCCGAATTTGATTGCATTCCTAGGCACCTGTAAGGCGACTCTGTGAGCACGAAGTGTTCGCTAGCCTGCGGTACGCGAGTGCGCGAAACGCGCTTGTGTATTATAATCTGAATCTATCAAATTAGGGGGTTGAATAATAATTGAATTGCAATATGTGTATCGAGGGTATTAAGGTTGATGTTATCTAAGATACAATTATGTAGTTAAAAACAGTAAATGCCGGTTTTACGAACATGTAGCATAAGTTATATAGGGTATATTTCAACTATTTTCGAATGGATTGTTCATATATCTGGTAAGAACTCAATGGAGCTGAATACAAAAGATTCAGTAGATCGAGTTAGGATTCTTATAACCTGCATGTTCATATATCCAGCATCTACTATACAATGTTTAACAAATCTAATTAGATATATAGTGAAATATCTCACGAAATATTAAACGAAAGCAGAATACTGATATATGGTTGGCAATCGTTCATTTCAACCTTGATAGATATATATATGTAGATCGAATTCTCGAACATTTTGAGTTTTGAACTGAGAAAATTATGTATTTGCTACTTAAAAAGAAATTGGATGTATCTAATACTAATATGAGTCGAACAAATTAATGATCTCAATTGTGTTAATATATTTATCAATTTTTGTCTTTTCATAATTTTGTTAGACTTTTCACTAATACTTGTACAGTCTGTAACGAAATAGTTTACAATATTACGATTCTCATAACTTTGGAACTATAAATGATCAGACTACAAAATCTACATCTTATCGATTATAATGTTGGTTAAACTTGTTAATTTAATTGGACTAGTAGTTATTTTTTTTACCATTTGACAACGTCTCTTCATTGAATTGATGAAAATGAAGGATCGAATTGAATCTACTCCTCTTCGACCATACTTTTTAGTTCAATAAGGTCTTATGTGCTCTATTTTGTATTCTTTGTTTGTTCTCCAAATGCTCTCATAGGATACATCACCTCTTGCTAACTTGAATTGGCCATTTAAGGTTCGCAATGATATCCTCAGTTGGTTTCGCAATTTAATGCCTAGTGAAATACGATCACTCTCAGATAATTTCATCGATCTCCCAGCCCCCTTCCTGTGGCCCAACATTTCATCATGTTGAAGCATGGTACGCACATTATAAACTGACTTTCTGACTGATTTTAATGAATGTTTTTATAAGATGTTTAGAGACCTCTTCTCTCTTAATTCGTTGCATTTTTAAGCAAAACCCTGAAAATATTAAGAAAGGTCTAACCTCATATAAAAATAGGTAGTAAATGTTTAAAAAATAATACTATGCACTTCGAAAACAAAAAATGAAGTTAGGTTTAAGCGTAAATAATACTCCGAATTTAGTAAAAAACATGGGTGGTTATCAATGATTGACCTAGAATTGATAGTATTGTACTCAATTCAAAAATTCAAAATGAAAAAATTTTAAATAATTTCGTTACAGACTGTACTGTCTTTTCACTAATTTTGGTAGACGTAATTTGTTAGTGGCTCTGTCACGAAAAATTTGGTCCGGGGGGACCAATTTTCCCCAACCAAAAGTGTATTTATACGTATTTCCATTGTTTTAATAACTATTTATTCAAATTATTATCCATTCTGATGACTAAGTTCAATTAGTATAAATCGAGATCGGGATCGCGATCCTTTTTGAAATTTTGATCTTGATCGGGATCGCTGATCATAATATCAGCTAAGATCGGGATTGAGATCGCGATCTCCTTTTTCATGATCGATTAATGCCCTACATATAATATATGTTATTAATTCTTTATATATGTCGTAGTTCTTGATACGACGCTTGTTGTATCATATTTTAGGTGACATGGTTGTTATCATAATGAGTAACCTTACTACTATTACATCTTAACAATTCCAATCCGTTTAATTTAAGAGCTTTTATTTTTTAGATTAATACAGCTTGGCCTATTTTTCAAGGAACTTACAATGAAGACATCCTTGTGGTATGCACCCAATGTTTATTGATTCAAAATTTGTTCTCGCTTAATTATATCATTGCGAATATGCTCCAAGTGTTTCTTTAGATTATTTGGGACCAGTGGATAACTTGAGATTTTGATTAATAGGATATCCCATTTAACATATAGGAGAAATATTCGAGGTTTTAGGAATTGTAGTTAATTTGATAATTGAAATATTAGACAATGTTTTCTAGAGTAACTACATCTAATTTTTAATCATCAGTATATACAGTACCGGGACAAAAGTATTCGACCACCACAGAAACCTCCTCCATAGAAATAGTATTAAAGTGGGTATATTCATAAAGGAATATGTACTCAAACCGTGAGGAATACTCTATTTTTATTTCAAATTCGTAAACAACACATTCTAATTACTCATTATTGATAGCCTCAACTTAATTACTAACTCCCAAGTTAATAAATATCAATATTTGATATCTGATGCTACTTGTCCCAAGTCACTGCCATTATATATGATGGCGATTAGTGACACAAAGTGGCAGAGGTTGATAATTTTCTACATATGAATAAGTATTTGAGTTGAGACACTCAATCACGAGTAATTATAATGTGTAAATTACGAATGAACTAAAAAATAGAGTATTGTTCTTTTTTTGAATAGTTCCAATTTAATACTATTTGTATGGAAATTTTCGTGGTGGTCGAATACTTCTGTCCGGGAGTGTTTATATGTTACTGTCCATATCGAGGAATCGATCATAGTGAGGAAACCCTAGCTATGGACTAGTCCATATCGAGGAAAGCATTAATTTCTATTTTAATTCGTGTTTGAGTTGAAAAAAGAAATTAAGTGTTTCAGTAATGTATTGGTTATTTGTATTATATTACGTATTTGTTTGTTTCGATTTAGCCCATTTGGATTGTTATTCTCAGGCTAATTAGCATCTATAATTCAAAGTAGTGACTATAATGACTAAAGTTTATTGAACTTATAATTATCCTAGAATATATAAAACATTAAATGGGAGTAATAAACTTTTTCGAACACTGGTTATCAAAAATGGCTACGCTTAAGAACTTGTATGCCATGTAGCTGGTTAAGAGCTTGTATACCATGTAGCTGGTGAAGAGCTTGTAGGATATGCAGTCATCAAATTGACATCCAGCTGACATCGTGTCCATTTGAAAGAAGGTAAAATAGGCAAGCATAGCCACAATTGGGTAGAATGGAGCAAGTAGTAAATGTTGGTAGATATTAGATAATCCAGGACACTCGTAAGAGGGTTCGGGGTCTAGTGAAGGGGAATTACGCCTTGAGCACCAGAAGACCTATGAGATGTTCTTGTAGATATCTACAGTAAGATCAAACACGGTGCACGTGATAAGATGTTTGCCTACTCACAGGAACACGTATCACTCGTGCAATTGTTCTTCTCTTCAGTCGCCTCTGTCCTACTTGCCAAACCAAAAAGGGAAAGAAAACAACTCACAAAATTATTCACAACCCTATCATCCTCAATTCTGTTGGTTACCGGGGCAGGCTGACTTGCTAGACATGCGTAAGCGTGAGGATGAAGGATACAAGTACATACTCATCTCCCAGGATTGTTTTAGAAATTTGTCGTTCATACGGCACTGAAGACAAATCATCAAAGGAGGTAGCCGAGCATTTAGTATCCATTTTCTGTGAGTATGGTCCACCACATATTTTACAGACGGATAACGGGTGCGCATTCGATACCCCACACAAGCTCTAGACGACAACACGCATTATACACGGGAGACCACGAAAACCATGGGACCAGGGGAGTGTGGAACGTGCTAATGGAGACTATTAGGGGCAGCTGTTCGCTCGCTTGAAATCTTTCGGCCATCCAATAGACAAGTGGGTGAGTGGTTTAAAATTTGTTCAGTATGTTATGGATACTGTGTATCATCGCGGTATTAGAAATACGCCCTATTATGTACATTTTGGGAGAAGTCCCCCATACATATCTGCTGATGTGTTGCTACCTACAGAGGTAGTTGAGTCGGTAGAATTTGAGGATGACCTGGTCACTGCCCTGGAACAGAGGCTGATCACTGAGTATCCCTCACAAGCTTCTCTTCTCGAAACAATAACATCGGACCAGCAGCCACCCTTCACGCCTACTCTGTTGTCTAGTTTAAATCTAGACGAACCCTTCGAGCTTAGCAGTGGACAGCAGGATACCGGTTCAACATTTTTCTACTCCCCTGTTCCAGCTACTGAATCGGATCAAGCTTCTAACAGGCCTGCTCACACCTCAGGAGATGAAACAGAACCAGACACCGGTCCACCATCTCCTATCCTGGAACCTCTTCTAATTGAGGATGAGGATTCTTATGATTTAACTGTACCTCCCCTTATTGGTTCACAACACACACCTTACACATCTCACAACCCTCCACCACCCGTCTACAGCCTAGTGAAAGGAGAGATCTTAATAATATCCTTAGCCCAACTGATATTATTCACCAACAGGTCCGGTATTCTTACTGCCAGAGGGGACCGTATTAAAAGCAGTCCAGCATGGTAAAGGTAGATGCGTATGGAGCGAAGGAGTAGCAGTACTTCTGCATCCAAAATTCTTTTTGTAAGCTTGAATCTGGTGGAGTGAAAACCCGCTACGATGCTCTGTAAAATATGTGGTAGACCATGCTCACAGAAAATGGATACTAAATGCTCGGCTACCCCCTTTGATGACTTTGTCTTCAGTGCCGTAAGAACGAATAATCGCAAATTCTGTTTTACACATTTTCTACAGTATAAATCACAACATATATAAATCACAACGAACATGGTTGTGGTCAAATATAAATGTATTTTGTAGTTGATGTACTTTAAATACATTTCGAAGGACATATTTGTATTATATTTAACTATAGAATGCCCAGCATTTATATGGCTTCAGTGCCATAGAAATTGGCTGAGAGACATCCGCGATATCGGAGACACTGTGTCCCCACTGGACATTCTACGGTTAAGAATACCGCCCTCGAAAAATACTTCGATTTGGCTTGTAGCCTATGTTAAAAGGTAATTCGAAAAAGGAAATAGTTCGAATTGCGGATTTAGGAAATAGTTCGACTTTTATCATTAGGATTAATGGTGTTTTTTTTTCGAACTATTTCCTTTTTTGGAAAGTCGAACTATTTCCGTTTTTGTGCGAACTATTTCCACCATACCGTTAAAAAGAGAGGTGTCTAAGATCATTATCTAAATAACGATGTTAGTTATTTCATTTCTTCGACTGAATTACCTTTGTATTTAAAATAATCGTGAATAGAAGGTAAAAATATGGAGCTCATTTTGAATTTGGCCCATGAACGAAATGACTTCGGTGACTCTGTTTTAAACCATAATTCAAAAAGTATGACCATAGATCCTAAGAAATTTCCTATATGATAATAATACTGTTCACTTGTTTATATTCAATATTCTCTGAGTTAGCTTGGATATTATCACGATATATAGAGAAGTAACGATGTGATAAAATCCTAGATACTCAGAAGATATTTTAAAAAATCTCGGTCGACAGAGTGCAGCTCCAGGAAGTGACTCGAAGGAACATGAAATGTGAATATCAGAATACATATGGAAATACTCATTTTAGGGCATTCTAAGTGTGAAATTTGGAATCTACATATAATACCTTATAATAGCCGTTGAGAGCTCGCTTTTAGCTTAGGTGTGAAAATATGTATATAGCAATATTTAATAGCTCATAAAATATTCACACTATTTCTTTCAAAGTGCGAAAATCGGAATCTACATCTTAAAATACCGTAAACTGGGGCGACTTTGACCATAAGAGGTGACTTTGTCTCACAATAGCAATTTTAATAAAATATACTCAAACTTTGAAATATTGCGGTTTAAATACCTTTGGATATATTGAGAGTTTCATTCAACATATTAGCAATGTGATTACATTGATTCATTAGTTTGAGTATATTTTATTAAAATTGCTATTGTGGGACAAAGTCACCTCTTAGGGTCAAAGTCGCCCCAGTTTACGGTATCCTATATAATCCGTTGACAGCTCGCATTTACCTCAAAATAAGTTTTTTTTCAAAAGGTGTGAAAATATGTATATATATGCATATGTAGGAAACTCATAAAATATTTAGATTACCATTTTCAAAGTGTGAAAATCGGAATCTACATATTAAAATGTCCTATATTAGCCGTTGAGAACTCGCTTTAAGCTTAATAAAACTTTTTTTAAAAGGTGTGAAAATATGTATACATACATATGTTAATAACTCATAAAACACTTAGATTACCGCTTTCAAAGTGCGAAAATCGGAATCTACATATTTAAATATCCTATATTAGCCGTTGAGAACTCGGTTTTAGCTCAAAATAAGATTTATTTCAAAAGGTGTGAAAATATGTATACATACATATGTTAATAATTCATAAAATATTTAGATTACCACTTTCAAATTGTGAAAATCGGAATCTACATATTTAAATATCCTATATTAGCCGTTGAGAACTCGCATTTAGCTCATTTTCAAAAGGTGTGAAAATATGTATATGTTACAGGGTATCTGTAAAATCAGGGTAATTGTAATTACCCTGATTTTTTTAGGGTAATTGTAATTACCCTGGTTCAATCAGGGTAATTGTAATTACCCTGACTTTTTCAGGGTAATTGTAATTACCCTGACTTTTTTCAGGGTAATTGTAATTACTTTGTTTTTTTAGGTTAATTATAGTGACCACTCATTGTATAGTGGATCATTTGTATAGGCGCAACTTGGGGCATTTTCACATGTCCATCCAGATTTGCTCAGCCTGTAATACACAAGTACGGGAAACACAATTTAGCTCACCTAAGAGCAATTGTCCTATTAATAGGATTCCTCAATTGACAGTTGCATTGTAACAGGTAACATTGCCCACCCTGAATTTCCCCCCCTGAATTCGCCCCCTTCCATACTATAAGTTAACAATTATACCACCTAAGTACCATATTAGGAAGTGGAGTTTTCTAAATGTAATTGTGTAACTTATAAAACTCAACTGGTACATTAATGGGTGTGTTATATGTACTATGTACTATGTATTTTCTGAAATTCTACAAGTTTCAAATAGGGTGTTAGATGTTCTCATCTAGAAAATTATAATTGAATTTTAACCGGGGAATGGGGGATAAACCAGTTTTATCCCGTCCCATGCTCCCCCACTTATGGAGGTTATACTGTAATTACAATTACCCTGAAAAAGTCAGGGTAATTACAATTACCCTGATTGAACCAGGGTAATTACAATTACCCTAAAAAAATCAGGGTAATTACAATTACCCTGATTTTACAGATACCCTGTAACATATATATACATATGTTAATAACTCATAAAATATTCATGTTATTACTTTCAAAGCGCAAAAATCGGTTCCTCCATGGTGAAACACCCTACATTAGTCGTTGAGATCTTACTTATATCTTTAAACAAAGCTTTGCAGTGGAGGTGTTAAAATCTGAATATATTCTTATAAAAACCGGAAGTGATGAGATTTTTCGAAAAAATGTTGACGGTGCACATCTACACCATAAAGAGATCCTACATGCGAAATTTGGTAAAAGCCGGACTGTTAGATTTCGCAGTAGCGCGCGTACGGACACGTAAACAGTATTATCATCATAGAAAATAATAGCTTGCGTTTTGAATAGTATAATTTCTTAGTGTCTACGATCTATATTATATTATTTTAGTTTTGGCTTAAACATTCAATTTTAAATTCCATAGAAACTGAAGAATGCATCGACATTCCAATTAAAATTTTCAGATTTAGGTCTTTCTATTGCTGTTCAATCTAAAAATCAAGCTTTAGAAATGCAGATAACGATGTTTGAAATAAGTAGAACAGCAGCATTTTTTGCTCTAAAAAGAGCCTATTGTGCAATCACATGATGACATATCAACTTTCCGACGGCGGATTGAGCTTTGGAATGATGTTTGTATATAGTAATAATACATTAGCAATCTTTCTTTCATTTCTAAGATCACTGAGAGGGCCGCTTCCATCCAGGTCGTGAATCATCTTACATTACATCATCTCTTCCCCGGGACGCAGTCTGCCTATCGTAAACACCACAGTACGGAGACTGCGCTCCTGAAGGTCACAAACGACATTCTCCTCAGCATGAATCGCCAACACGTATCCCTTCTGGTTCTTCTTGATCTTAGCTCAGCCTTCGACACCGTCGACCATACCATCTTACTCAACCGTCTCCAGTCTCATTTCGGCATTTGCGGCTCTTCTCTGTATTGGTTTGAATCTTACCTCTCTGGTAGGACTCAATTCGTCTCGATTAAGGGTTCTAATTCCTCCAATATCCCGGTCCAACACGGAGTTCCTCAGGGTTCTTGTCTTGGTCCGCTTCTCTTTAGCCTCTATACTAGTCCTCTATTCGACCTCATTAGGTCCCACCTCCCGACATGCACTGCTATGCCGACGATACTCAGGTCTATCTTTCTTTTAAACCGGGTTCCATCTCTTCTGAAGAATCTGCTTTCTCCGCCATCCAATCTTGCATCTCCGCGATCCGTTCCTGGCTCCTCACCAACAAGTTGCTTATCAATGACACCAAGACTGAGTTCCTTATAATAGGGACTCGTCAACAACTATCTAAGGTTCAAACTGATAGCATCTCTGTTGGTGAGTCGAGAATCTCTTCTTCTAAAGAAGTACGGAATCTAGGAACTTGGCTCGACAATACCCTCTCAATGTCTACTCAGGTCAGCAAAGTTGCCTCCTCCTGCTTCTATTACATCTATAACATCCGGCGTATTAGAAAGTATCTTTCTAGGGAAGTCTGTGAAACTCTTGTTAATTCTCTTATCACATCTCGTCTTGATTATTGTAATAGTCTCTTGTATGGTTGCCCCTCATCCCTCTTAGCTCGACTCCAGCGAGTCCAGAACAGTGCAGCCAGGCTTATCTACAATGTCTCTCGTACCTTTTCGTCATCTCCTCTTCTTATTAACCTCCACTGGCTGCCTGTTAAACATCGTATCCTCTTCAAAATCCTCCTCATAACTTACAAAGCCATCCATTCTCTTGCTCCGGACTATATCATCCAGCTCATACAGGTTAAGTCATTCAATCATACTCTACGATCATCCAACGCCATCCTCCTTGAGCATCCTACTATCAAATCTTCCAAAACTCTGGGTGATCGTGCATTCACTTTAGCTGCGCCTGTTGAGTGGAATCTTCTGCCTCCGAGCATTCGGAATGCCCCCTCACTTCTTCTCTTCAAAAAACTCTTGAAAACTCATCTTTTCCGTATCGCGCACGACACATCCACTTAAATTAATTTCAATGCATATACATACCTTACAAGCATACATACACATACATACGTACATGCATAACATACACCTACTTTTATTGAATTGTACAGCGCACTTGAACATATTAATATGGAATCTGCGCTATATAAATTTAGATTATTATTATTAGATTATTAAGTAGGCCATGTAGGGAATTTTTAGGAGATATTTTCGATAAAATTATACTGCAACTTATGCCAACTTGAACTACAGATTGACTGGGCTTGATAGCTACTTGTAGGCAAGATAAATGGAAGATTTACAGCATAATAACATAGCATATACGTATATTTCAAAAATCTCTCAAAATCGTATTTGAAAACAGTATAGAGGGTCGATATACCGGGTGGTCCAAAGTGGACCCATAACAGTTTTTTTATTACAGACTTGAAATATTTCTAAACTTTATCAAATCGGATAGTTATCAAACAAACATGTTTTACTTAAAACAACTGAATTTGAGCTTTTATTACGATAATTTCTTCATTTCTAGCAGATGTTCAATGTGACTTCCATTATGATCTTGGACATTTTTCAATCATAATGCAAAGTTCTGGACGACATACTTTAGAACTTCCCTACTTATGCTCCATATTTCCTCTTCTATTATATCTTTGAGTTGTGACATAGTTGTAGGTTTGCTTTTGTATATTATATCCTTGAGATAGTCCTATTAGAAGAAATCAGGGGTGCTCAGATCGGGTGAGTAGGGTGGCCATCCAATCTTCTCCCGCCGGCTCACTACTTGGCTATTGAAGTAATCCTTGAGCCATTCCAAGTTGGCATTCGAAGTGTGTGGGGGAGAGGGGCTCCATCCTATTGGAACCACATCCTATTGTGTAGAGTGGGATAAAAGGTTTGCAGCTCTGCCCAGAATTTCTCAAGCACTTGGATTAAACTTAAACTAAGTAATTACTTAGTTTTCAATAAGTTTTCTTAACTATTCTTAACTATAAAACTTGTTAACTACTTAGTACTTACTTCGTTTTGGCTAAGTATTTAGTTTTTCCTTTGCTTAATTTATTTCTTATTCCTTTACTTAGTTTTAATAATCACATACTAAGTTTTTGTATCGTTTTGACATATAAACTAAGTATTTAATAGTTTGGCCAATCAATAGGTATTTAGAGATAGGTCAAATGACTCAAATCCCATCGACTCATTCAAATATATTGAATTCTTTATAATGATCATTATACAACTCGTAACATGTTCGTTATTCAGCAGCTTCACGATATTGATTGATGAAGACATTTGTGTGTGTATATCAAATCAATGTCGTAAACCATGTTACAGATAACGGTGACTACAACAAATAAAGAGAGTTCTAATTGCGATATAATTGGATCGTATTGTTCTTACAAATAATTAATATTACATTTATTTTCACATCTTTCCCTTTGAAATGATGTAATAAAATAAAATTGTAAGTTAAGTCACCTTCGAAGTCGGCTTAAAGATATATTAATTTAAGTTAAAAACTAAGCAAAAAAATTAAGTATCTATTTAGTTTTGTACTGTGAATACCAACTTAGTTTTTACTTAGTCATAGCAATCCATATAAAAGACATTGCCGCGCTCAAAAAAACTTGGACCAGGGATGGAGTAGAATAGTTAGGGGATTTTACAACATGAACCAAAGTATTTTTCCTAGGCGCGATAGACCTTCTAAATGTATTAACAGCATATATAAACGACATTATTTAGAAGGTCTATCGCACCTAGGAAAAATATTTTAGCTCATCTTGTGAAATCCCCTAACTATACTAGCCAATCCCTGGTCCAAGTTTTTTTGAGCGCGGCAGTGCCTTGTATAGATTGCTATGGTTAATTTTAATTTTTAGTCGGTCTGAGAATAAGGCCCCCGGTCTCTGGGATTCCCAGAATGTTATTTTAACTGCTAATTTTCCCACTGAGGTACAATGCCCCTCAATCTGAGGTCCTTAGGAGGGAGAAGGACTTGTTTCCGTGGCCTGATGTTTTAGTCAAATCCTTTGTCATCTTAAACCTGGTCTTCTTGTCGTTGTCTGATAATGTCTGGTGTGTGGTGATATGGTAGGGAAACAAGTGGAGGTCTTGCTTCATTTACCTCATTAAGCTTGTTCGAGAGATTCCCAGTTCCTGAAATCTCTTCCGTGTTGATCAGGTTGGTGGAACTTGGACAGATTTTCGAATTTGTTTACAGAAGGACTCATCTCGTATACTTTTGCGGTCTGGAGCTTTGAGATTAAGGTTTCTAAGAGCACCCTCTTTTCAAAATCTTTTGACCCACTTGTAAATAAGTGATTGGTAGGTAGGTTCTCTGTTTGAAATCGTGTCCGAATACCCCCGATTACACTCTTAAAGCTCTTATCTGTATACATTTCCACATAGTAGATTTTGATATCTAGGCTCCATTTTGGGTTTCTAGTGTTCTTAACTATTGCATCAGCTATATTCTAAGAGATTAAGTAGTTAGAATAAAACCAGGTTAATTCAAAATGAATTTGGGTCCCCTTTTTGTATGAGAGTGCAAAGAAGGACATCAAGAGATACTTCACCGCTTTGCTTTATTAGCGGCAATCAACTTGTCGGGTTAAACATATAAAAGAAATACAGTATTAAATAAATATCAGTTACCATAGTGGGTTAGGAATGTCACCGTTCCAAGCAGTCTTAAACACTAAACCTCCTATTGCCCTTTCCTAACATGGTAATCCGGATGAACTTTCCAGCAGCATATTGACAGAAGAGGATTATGAACAAATAATGAATAACATAAATCTTAACATAAATCAAGTTCTCAAACTTCCATTCCTTCCAATCACCATCTTCACATGCTTTGCAATCACTAGATTCTATATCATTTGAATCTGAGCAAGAAATTAACAGCAATTTATTCTAATCTAATTATACAGATACTTGCCTTGAAGACATTTCTAAACCTGCTTACTCTTCCGAATTGTTAGTGTGTACAGTTCATCAGCATATGAGTATGAGCTTCAGGACTACAGTCATTGTCACATTTTTAAAAGTTAAGCACACAGTTATTCGAGCATAACTCAGCCATTATAGGAGATAGAAGGCTGACATTTTAATAGAATCTGTATACTAACACGTCTCACATATGATGCAACTATTAAAAATGATGACTCATCACTTTGCTATGACGTCATCATTACTCATCAAAATTTTAAAAATTGACAAATTTGGTGTTTTTCCGAGTGATATCGATTTCAAAAGTAAGATGGACATATTTAGAGATGATATCTCCCTTATAATTAACCAATGTCACCTCCAGGCGACCGAAGAGAGCCTCTGGCGGACACAAAGTGTCCGCCAGCCGCGCAGCGCAAGCAAGCGAAGCGCGCTTGTACTTTTTGATATTGGGATGCATAACTACAGGGTGGTCCATGGATAATCGATTTAATGATGTTATAATTCAGGAAATTCTTGTTCGATCTTTATGAATGACCACTCGTTTTATGCCAAAACTTATACTTTTTCATATTTACTAGCCAAAACACCATTAGATTATGTCATTGCGTTTGGAGACAGAAATGAAAGTCAGCATTGTGAAATGGTACTTTGAAAATATTAAGAGTGTAGTCAGAACACAGAGGACTTTCAAGAGAGTTTACAAGTGTAAAACAGCTCCATGTGGACAAACAATCAGGAATCTTGTTAAGAAATTCGATTTTCTCTAGAATCTCTAGATCTTTCATAGAACCTCCACATTTTAAAAATATGAATTTTGAGCTTAAAATCGATAATAATGAGCTTTAACCTGCACATTTCCAACTTTAGACGTTTATTTTGACTCTATTCTGAAAATTATATTTTAAGAAATTTCAAAAAAACCACTCAATTTTCGGCGATTTTCTGCTTTTGGCAAGGGGTAGCTCATAATCCATCGTTTTTAGTAAATATAGTATTATGCAGTATAAGGAACTGATGTTTCTGCAGTTTTTAATCACGCTAAGGCTAAGTTCTAACACTTTTAGTTTTAAAGTTATGGTATTTCAACAGACCGCTGAATTGGGAAATTTTTTCCGTACAGCGTGATCCTTTGGTTATAACTTTTGACGGATATATATATATAGCGAGTTTTATTTGACATTTTAATAGCATAGGATATCTATTACTAGTTGATATCACCAATTCTAAATAATTCCAAAGAAATTTGTATTGAGAATCGGATTTTGGACATGCCAAACAATTGTCTTAACTTGGACTGAAATCCCTGCTGAATCCCTGCTGTACATACTCGAAATGTATCCGGGCGATTCTTAATTTTGACCTTCAATTACCACTTGAGGTAAAATGAATATTTCAGATGTATGAGAGTTTTCAATGAATGTTATCACACGAGTAAATCATGAAATTGTATAATTTACTTTATCTTCTTTCTAACAGGTACAGACAAATATTTAGCACACTCTTTTGGGGGGCGATAATCGAGTGAGGTGATTATCAAATCCCGGCTACTATTCGGATATATATGGTGTATTATTTTCCATTTTTTCTGATTCATATTATCCAGTAACTTCTGCTATTAAAAGTTAATTCCTATAGTTATATGCTATTAAAAGTTAAGGAATCAAGTTAAATATAAGTGCTTGAACGAAATGCTTTCAAATAAGAAATAATATTAGTGTTGAAAAAATAATTAACAACACTTTACGTTAGTGGTTCAAGAATTTAAATTAACCCACGATCCTAAATTCCTATTTATAAATATAACATATACATAGTGTCTGTATAAAGACATCACAGTTAATCTTTTAAGCAGTTGCTAGCCCCATTAGTGATTTTACTAGTAACCTAATTACATAGAGTTTGAAACAATTCGCACTTGGACTAGTCCAAGTGAACTTTAACTACTTTAGTCTAAGCATACTTAGACTATTCCAAGTGCGCTTAGACTAAATTCGCACTTGGACTTCATCATCGCCATATAATTTGGAATAGTAGTATCAAAATGTAAAAGTTATATGCATTTTAATATTATCAAAATGTTTCCGATTGTGGCACTTAAATTGGTATTTAGGGATTTTCCACCAAATGATTCTTTTCAATTTAATTATGTTACTTTTATCACTGAAATAAAATCTGTTGCAATTTGTTTCAACTCCAACCATAGATTGACTGGACTATAGGATCCGAAAAGGGAACAACAAGCGCGCTCCGCTTGCTTACTTTGCTGGCATTGATATTATTGCTCAATAGGGAATATACCCAAATTTAATATGTATAAACAAGTTGTAATGACTCTCTGAACTTGAAATATGACATGCTGACACGAAATAATATTTACAAGCGATTATAGCAGGATATTAGCACAAATATTTAAATAATATTTTTTTTAACATTGCTGATGTTTAATTAATACAATTGCATCAGCCTGAAACGAGAGAGATTATATTAATGTTTTGGATAACTTATATAATTGTTGCTTGTTTTCATTTAGTGTTACTACTCTTGCAGTCGTTGTAATGACGAATATGATAATCAAGTGATTGTTTGTGTAAGTTGAATATTTATATTGTCGAATGTATCATATAACATACATGTACCATTTCCCTATGTATAAACGGAAAGGCTTATATTGATTTAACTATTTCAATTGCTTTCCAAAGTTTTATTTTTCTGTAACATTTTTTATCAAATTCTCTCTATCACCAATAGTAAACTCTGATAGATTGGTTCTTTAATTGACAAGATATATGTTCCACACAAACTTTTTATTCAAATGAAGACTGTAAAGAATTTGTGGTCGATTGCAAAAAAATTCTTGCGGCAACTTTGTTCAAAAATTTTCTGTCGTTTTTTCTGTCGTTATCATAAAACCTCAAATTTATTCAATTGAGAATTTAATCGGAATTCTAGTAACTATCTATACTATTAAAACATTTATTGTTTTGCTGGTTTGTTTGTAAGTGATAATACTTCGTAGAAAGCTAAATATTCGTATAAATTTTTAACTTCACACGCTGTCAGCGATCTTTGGATTTGGAAGCAAAAATGAAATTATGACGCCACAATATGTTTTGTTTAATAACTTCCTTATTTTTTACAATTTCAGCACAATAATTAGTTATTTTAGAAAACAACCTATGTTTAATCTTTCTACTAAATTTTTGTAATTGAAAATTTAGTTTAAGTTTATGAATCAAAATGTGTGGTACACACTACCTGGCCAAAAGTATTGGAACACCATTTTGCTTTGCTTCATAAGTAATACTAAATTGAGTCTATCCATGGACTCCAATCAATTAAAACCACCAATATTAATGAAATCTAACATCAATTTCGAAATACTTTACACACTCGAATAAATCAATCTAGAAGGTTCCTATATATACCTTTCCGCAATTACTAGTACCTGTATCAGCGCAATTACTAGTACCTGTATCACTTTGTGCCACTTGCCACCATTATATAATATGGGAACAAGTGGATCAGTGTGGCACAAGCGATATTAATTCCCTTTTAGGCATATTTGATGAGTAGAAAACTTCTAGACTGAGTAACTCGAGTCTGTAGATTTCGAATTTGATATCAGATTTTCAGCAGCTGTCGTGAGTTTAATATATTGGCCTCGATGGAGAGACCCATTCTAGTATTATATGATGCAAAGCAATACTTTTGGCCAGGTAGTGTTATTATAAGCAGATATAATATTATCGTTGTGATGTAATTAGACAGCGTCACAAAAAAGTTTTGTCAAACCACACAAATTGATTATGTAATATGAAATTTGGTTTAATTAAGGTTTTAGTAAGTTGAAAGAAATGTGATAATGACTTGCATATTTGATGAATCATGGACTTCTAAACTACCTGGACAATCCACTCTATTTTGACTCTATACCAAGTTAGGCCAGTTTGTATATAAGTATTGATATCTCGAAAACTATTCATTATATTGGTATTAAATATATTAATGTTGAATAGTAAGTCGTTTATGGGGATTTCATTGGTCACATCGGCATACTTGAAATATTTATGGTTTTTTTAGTTTTGCGGTTTTCACACCATTCCATATATGGTATTAATGCTAATAACTTGGAATCGGTTAACATTAGACATGGGAAGCGTGTCATAGTTGAATAGGAAGTCATATACATGGAGTCGATTGGCACCATTGTCCAGTCTCAAATATTAGTGGCTTATGAGTTTTGTGGTTTTCACACCCTTCCATATATGGTAATATCATTGACACCCCTTCCTAGGTTGTGTTTAGGCGGAATGACTACTAGCAACATAATTTTACCATATAGGTCGATACTACAGATACACCATATAACTGCTACAAATAATTTTGTTCTGTCCTACTGCTACAAATCATCTAGGAAGAAGTGACTCCACTCATTTTCTCTATCTTTCTTTTCTTTTTTTGAACAACAATATCGGATGATTCTTTCACAAAATCTTTTGACATTGTATTGAAAAATCTTGCAGATATTTCGTGAACCACATTGTGACCTCGTGTGCAATGAATCTTACCAATAAAAGCGTGCAGAACCTCGTCCACAAAGATGTGAATTAAGGCACAGAAGACAGGCCTTTGTTGATTCGCCTGTAGCATTTTCAATTTCAGAGCAGGTGTTTCTTTTAGTTCGAAATACACTCTCCAGCATAATTGACCCAGATAAAATACATGTTCTTGCGGTGCAAATAACCCACCACGATTGATTTGTGCGGTGAAGTTTAGACAATCTTCAAATTGAACCGGCATCGGTGTTTCATCAAGACTCAAAGATTCTTTTCAGGCGTCACACTTTTTAGTACGGACAACGGACCTGATCAAAGCACCACAGACATAATATATTATCTTCTCGTCATGGCTATTAGGGACATAGTTGAATAGCATTTCACCACGAATGTCATCAACAAGTCTCAGATTTTCTGTTGAAGTGTCTTTCTTCATGATCACGCTATCAATATCGCCAATACTGATGTCACTATATTTCTTCAGAGAAATCGTACGAATTTTCTTCACACTTTCATTGAGCAGACGAATGGAAATGAAATAATTAGCACCACTGAGTTGTCTATACCATCCGAATCTTGACTCGATGTTGTCAGATTGAATCAAGCCAAGGAGCCCCTAGTTGAAACCACAATCATCAATGAGATAGCGAGCAAGTGAAGAAATCGCACGACAGGTCTGTTGAAATGCCAAAAATGTCTCCTTAGTGAGACCAAGAATTCCGAAAGATTGCCAGAGTTCAAAAAATGTAGCCATATCATCCAAATACTTCAACTTCCAATCATCTGTTGATTGAACAGGATCCCTTGTGATGTCTCTCTTGAATTTGCCAATTGAGGTGGTTTTAACATTGAGTACATTCCACAATTTCATGAAGACTCTGAGAACATTGGCAGTATCCAGAAATCCATATTCGATCAGAGCATTGATAGTGGTCTCGTGAAAAACTGCCATAGCCAACTTTACACTAGTCTTTTCAACACTCTTAGGATTAATCACAGCCTTATTCAATTTGTGAGCAATTTTCAGAGGTTTGTTATTTTCTATTTCAAACACTTTCTCAATATCAGAAAAGTCAGCATTAGTCACTTCCTCAAGAATAGGTTGTAGACCAGGACATGAAAATTTTTTCTTTGATTGAAAATTATTATACACGTTTTGATGTTGTGAGTAGGATCAAAAATGAGATAGATACGACCAGCAGTGAAAGGGTTTGTGATATAAAATTTCCAATGATGTTCACATAAATTGTAGAAGAATTTCCGATTAGCTGAGTAGTTATCCACTATAATTGCAACTACATTGAAACCGATTTGATGGATGTGAACCATGACTTCGTTGTAACATTTTTCCAATGTCTCTGCCTTCAGGGTATCTAATGGGTACAAGGATACTGTGACGAATAGCTTATTAGTCAACCATAGTTAGAGATAAAACACTCGGTGTTAGTAGGTGTGTATAAGTATACTGAGTGCTGTAAGCTTCATTCTCAATTATATTTATATTGCATTCAAGTTACTTTCAGCCTAGCGAGTAAGGTAGATTATCACATAAATATAATTGGTAATAACTAAGATGGCAGCAGGTATCTCCGCCCTAGTACTGCGAAGTGGTGAACGAGTACAAGACTGGAAACCATTATTCGAGGTGGCCACGTCCGGGCTGAGAGCTTTGGAAGGGGGAACAAAGAAGGCCTGTTGCATGAAAAAATGCCCCCCCCGTGAAAAAATGCCCCCACCATGGATATTCATGTAATATGGGGGGGGGCAAAATTTAATGGAGTTAGCGTGAAAAATTGCCCCCCCGTGAAAAAATGCCCCCCCACCATGGATATTCTAAAGTATGCCAATGCTTATACAAAACATTTTGAATACTATTTGGCTTCTATTCGTTTACTAGAGCATTGCAAATCAACAAACTAGTCGTGTGAAGTAATAACAATGACTTTCATAAATGTATCGTATATAAATAGTATCAGCAATATTTAGTGTTAAACTCAAGAATATCCATGGTGGGGGCATTTTTTCATGGGGGGGCAATTTTTCACGCTAACTCCATTAAATTTTGCCCCCCCCATATTACATGAATATCCATGGTGGGGGCATTTTTTCACGGGGGGGGCATTTTTTCATTCAACAGGCCTTACATATGTTACCAAACTACATAAACCGCAGCTACGCGGAAAGGAAGTTGGTGATAGAGGTGGTGGGGGAGAATAGTGAAGCAGCTGATCTGGATGCGGCGTTTGAAACACTAATTAAGCAGACTGATCTTCCCAAAGATCCCCACAGAGCGCTACGAGAATTACGCAAGACAGATTGGCAGCCGGGAGAGAACGTGGACGATTTTTTTTATCGGATGAAAGATTTAGCATTGAAAACTAAGACAACGATGACATTAGCGACTTCGATTGAGGGCGAGGACACCGGAGCATCGGTTTATGTAACGAGCAAAGAGACATATAAGGATGCGCCACGCAAGTATCCGGTAAGCCAATTCCCTAAGAAGGTTCGGTGCTTTATTTGCGACTCGGACAGGCACTTTATGGCCCAATACCCGGAACGGCACTGTGCGAAATGTGGCGAAAGAGGATACGAGGTCCGCTATTGCCCACATACACGAAGTCGAATAGGGGTATTTCAGGCCACGACGCAGCATAGTGTTGTACATGAGACGGCGGTTGTGGTACCAGTTAAATGGAACGGCAAACCCATCAATGTAATGATGGACACGGGGGCGGATCCTTCGGTGGTGGACAGGCACCGTACAAAAGATGAATATCCCTTACAGCACAAAATACAGTCAAGTGTATGGGATAGGGCGGACAGCGCTTGCGGTCTGTGGTACGGCCTGCGTGGCGATAGATGGGCGATGGTCGACCACTAGAACACGAAATCGAAGTACTCGATACTAACAATAGGGTGGTTATATTGGGGCGAAGGTTCCTCGCGCGCTTCAAGAATACTACTAGATTGGGAAAACATGAGAGTTAGGCTAGGTGGTTGTTGGGAAACCTCTTTAGCTGCGGCACGCGGGGGATACGCGGCGACTAGAGAAGAAATTATGCAGACTGAAATGGGAAAGGAGGGAGATAGCTTGGAGGCCAGGTAAAGGGACAGCATACGCAAGGTGCTGTGGAGATGGAAAGACGTTTTCGCGGAGAACCCGAAGAGCCCGCGCGAAATTGGAACCGCGGAACACGTTATCACTCTTCTAGATGAGCGGCCGATCAGAAGCCGGCCGTTGCGTGTTTCTCCGGAAATTGAGGCGGAGGTATCCAAGCAGATAGATGAAATGCTCGAGAATTCTTCCTCTTGGGCGAGTCGAGTGATCTTAGTGAAGAAAAAGGACGGGAGTCACGGGACCCATCGATTTACCGTAGATTACCGGGATCTCAACGATGTGACGAAGCGAGATGCCTATCCGATGCCGGATCCCCGAGATGTTTTCGATCGTATGGGAGGGGCAACTGTATTCTCTACACTGGATGGGGCATCCGCATACTAGAGCGTGCCTGTGAAGGAAAACCATAGGGAGCTCACTGCGTTTCTTTCAACGCACGGCCAGTTTGAATTCAACCGCATGCCTTTTGGATTGTCAAACTCACAGGCTACCTATCAGCGAGCGGTAGACCAGGCTCTACGAGGGTGTCCGAATGTACAGGCATTTGTTGATGACACATGTGTCCACTCGCCCAGTTTCGATACGCACCTGGAGCATTTGGATGAGGCCCTAGCAAGATTGCACAGGGCGGGCATTAAACTTAGAGTGGAGAAGTGTGCTTTTTGCTACGATGAAGTGGAGTTGTTGGGACATCTAGTCTCGAAAGAAGGTAAGCGACCACTGCCCGCGACGCTATTGAAGGTCGCCCAGTTCCCACACCCGAAATGCAAAAAAGAAGTGCGCCAATTAATGGGACTGATCAATTGGTATCGGGATTATATCCCAGGCGTTTCAGACACGGCGGAGCCTTAACATGGGCTTACAAAGAAGGGCGTGCCGTGGGATTGGAGCGTGGAGTGTGAAGCATGCTTTCGGAAGCTGAAGGACCGCCTGATCGGAGAGCCACGACAGTTAGCATTTCCGAATTGGAACGCGCCGTTCTTTGTGGAGACGGATGCGTCGTGTACAGCTGTGGGAGCAGTATTGTCTCAAGACGATGAACAAAGGAAAAGAAAGGTATTGGAGCATGGAGTTCGCGTCTAGCAGTTTGAACGAACCCCAAAGGAAATACTCCGCAGGAGAGCTGGAGATCTACGCAGTAATAGTCGCCTTAAGGAAGTTGAAGGTTTATCTCCAAGCTGCGAAGAAGGTGATAATAATAACGGATCACCATCCTATGAAGTGGCTAAGGGCTCAAAGGGACCCCCGTAATAAGTATGCCAGGTGGATACTCGAGTTTAAGACGTCGAGGAATGTTGTAAGGCGTGCATGGTATGCTTGGAAAATAAAAGGGCGGTTAAGAGGAAGGAACCGCTGAAACCTATCGTTGGGGATGCTCTGGAACCTAGGAGGATGATAGCGGCCGATATCGCAGTACTTCCATGGTCGGCTGATGGATATCGCTACATTTTGATAATCGTGGATCTGTTCTCGAAGTTCGTGGAACTAGCTGCCATGCGAGACCAGACGGCGGAGTCGGTAAGGAGGGCAATTGAAACGGGGTGGCTGTACAGGTATGGGGTCCCTGATGTGCTATTAACAGATCAGGGGAGAAATGTGGACGGGGAAGAGGTAAAAAGTATGTGCGCAAAATTTGGGATCGAAAAGAGGCATTCGTCAGCCTAACATCCTTGGGGGATGGCCAAGCAGAGCGAACTGTCGAGAACACCAAACAGACCCTTCGACGTGTATTGGCAGCCCGAGAAGTGGACAAGACGATATGGCCCCATATCCTACAAGAGGTTGCATATGGTCTGAATTCCTTGGAAAGCAGCAGCTCAAAGTTTACGCCCCAGGAATTGATGTTTGGCTCTAGGATCAGGTCTCCGATTGATCAGATCGTGGGGGCCGGGGAAAGTGTGAGTCGAGGGAACCCCAGGATAGAGGAGCACAAGGAATGGAGCTGGGCGGCAGAAAACATGGAGCGCGCCAGAGCTCAGACTAAAAGACAATATGATAAGAGCGCCCTGGGGAGTACTACAGCAATATGCGTTGGACAAACGACGCTACTCAGGAATTTCAACAGAGCAGACGGATTAGAGCCCATGTTTACCGGACCATACACAGTTTTAGACATCAAATACCCGAACGTGAAGGTCCAGAAGGGTGAAAACCGGTATACATGGGTACATCTTAACGACTGTAAAATTGTACAACAGCCTGCGCCAGTGAATCTGTGGGCGCAGGGCGAGCCTAAACAGGCGGGAGAGAGAGCGGAGGATGAGAGTAACATAGAGGAACCGATAGTGATCTCTATGGATACGGAAGTGGAGGGACAAGAGGATCCGCGGGATCCACACCGCCCGGCAATAGCAAACTACGGCGGTCGTCCAGTACACGCAAACAACCGGACAGATATGGAACACCAGCCTACTCATAGAAATAGTAACCGTTTCTTTTCGAGGATGGAGGTGATGTGACGAATAGCTTATTAGTCAACCATAGTTAGAAATAACACACTTGGTGTTAGTAGGTGTGCATAAGTATACTGAGTGCTGTAGTCTTCATTCTCAATTATATTTCTATTGAATTCAAGTTACTTTCAGCTTAGCGAGTAAGGTAGATTCTCACAATACCACATCACGATATTTTGATTTACATATAATTAATCTAATCATGAAGCACAACGCTGTTCTGGCCACTGTACCTTGATGAGTAAATCCAATAATGTCACCTCCACTCAACTCAATTCGCGCGCCCAAGATATATTTCATTGATCATCAGGATAACATTCTTATCAATTCTATTTAATTTATTCGCTCAACTGAAGATACTGCTCATTGTTGAGTCTACTCTTAGAGTCGAGCTTCCTCAAAATCCTCTTAAGAGTGGTGATAGACGGTAAAATCCACATGTTCTGGTTTCGTAGACTTTGATATGCTGCCGCACTAGTTGAATAGACAATGAAGGCAGAAATCTTCAAATCTGCTGAATATCTCCGACCATGTTTTTGTTTCCTGGTCAACTTTAACTGCTTAATTATCATTCTGATTCTCGCACTATCATTTTCATCTTCTGCATCATCCAGGTATCTCTTCAGACAAGTTGAAGCTTCTGCTAATGTATCTTTTTCTTGCACATCTAGTGTCAAAGAAATTACAAAAGTTAGAAGATTCGATAGCTGTGATACATTAGTCAATCTGTTCGAGTCCAGAATGTGCTTGTACTTTGACTTTGCCATTTTCTGTCCCAAATGATGAATAGAAATTTGGAGATCCTCATCAACTGACAACGAAGTAAGAACACGTGGAATTTCCATGTGACAATTCGCACTTAGAATGTTAATTCGGATGAATAATAGTCTTGGGGGTGTATTGTTTACGAAGTCATATTTCAGTAGTTCAGATGGTATATCCTTTTTTTTTAGTTTCACATTCAATTCAGCCAAATTTCGTACTTTGTCAGCTTCAAGAAATTCTACTTGTTCCAACTGATGGCGGCGAGATACAGTAGGTCGAGTTGAGATGTCCCTTGAACTAGATTGGCATTGAAAATTAAAATATCTCAGCAAATTAGGAAATTTGCAAGGTATTGTATGAGGTTTCAGTCTTCTTAGCTATAATTCCTTTTTATTCCTCTTTCTACATTCATTCATATCTGAGCTTGAATGAGTTCGTCAAGCATACAAGTGCAAATACACAAAATTCCGCTCGAAAGACTTTGAAAAAGCCGTAAGCGAGGCCGCAAAATGCTCGAGGAGGACGAACGGCCTTTGTGTGTGAGTTTCAGTGGCAGATAGTCTATTTATGATGACTATATAATGTTTTTTTTAGAGTAATAATAACAACAAGCGCAGTTCGCTTGCTTGCGTCCTGCGGCTGGCGGACACTTTGTGTCCTCCAGAGGCGCCCTTTGGGCGCCTGTGGTCACCATTATTTAGTGATTTGGGAGATAACATCTCTAAATACGTCTGTCTTACTGTTATAATCGATATCGCTCAAAAATCACCAAATTTGTCAATTTTTATAATTTTTGATGCACAATGATGACGTCATAACAGAGTGATCATTTCTTTATCATCATTATATGTGAGATATATTAATATACACATTCTACTAAAATTTCAGCCTTCTATGCACTAGAACTTACTGGAGCCATAGCCAAAATACTC